>CM056059.1:91228559-91368559 GCA_029574335.1 Rana kukunoris
CCCTAAACTTTACAATGATGTGGCTAAACTGTAGTTATTAATTTTAAGACACTGAGGTCCATATAGTAAAATTTTTTAGGAAAGTCCCTTGAAGTGTTGTCAGCAGTGCAGTAAATGTGTCACGGCTGCGAAGGAGTTAATGAGAACTAATAATAAATGTGACAAACTGACAGTCCTAATTATCTAAATATGGTTTGTTTGAATCACTTGTCGGCCCACACTTGGCTTTTCTAGGCAGGGGGATACATGGAGCTATACACAGACAACTGCCTCCTCAGAGCTGACCATACAATATACAATCTCATTTAGATCCACCGTCAATGTAGTACAAGGGCCTGCCTGATAAGATACAAATTGGATTGTTTAGGTCCTTGTATTACAGTTTTGGTAAATCTAATGCTGGCCATGCACTGTGCAACCTGATTGTACAATCTCCTCTTAGAACTACCATCAACTTTGTAGTGCACAAGCCTGCCTGATATGTACAAACTGAATGGATTTTGTTTAGGTCTGTGCTCATACATATACATAATTTTGGAAGAGCTAAAAGAAAATTGTATAGTGTATGGGCTGTTTCAGAGGATTTGTTCCTTACATTCACTAAGGCTGGATTCACACCTATGCAGTTTTAGTGCTTTTTGCATTTTGTAGATTTGCACTACAGCCCATTTAACATGGTTTCCTATGGAACACGTTCTGTAGTGCAAAATGCACTAAGAAATGCATAGGTGTGAATCCGGCCTTAAGCATTGGGGAGCTTTCCATTCCGGGAGGACACGGTGATTGCTTGGTACCCAAGACAAGCGGTGGTAGAATCAGCCTGCCCATACATGGATTAAATCTCTGCTGATTCAAACCATGCATGGCTGACTTTAGTTAGCTGAGTGCTGGGATCCTCTGCGATTGTCGCCTAAAGGTGACAGTGGTGTATGTACAGTGCTGTGCTTATCAGGGCGATCTTTATTGATTGGACCCTTGGCAAACATTTTCTTGGGCCCTCCCAAATCCCACTTATTTGCGGGCAGTGCAGAATCAAGGGGCAGCTGCTTTGGGCCCCACAACAATGACTGTGCCGGGGCAGCTGCCCCTTTTGCCCTGTGTTGAAGACGGCCTTGCGGCTTATATACACTTTTATCTTGTTTACTAGCAGAGAGATTTCCAACCATTGTCTGAGACTGAGTGCATCACCAGTGACCACTGGAAGGGTTTATCATTGTCACTTATCAGGAGAAAAACCCCTTTGTTATCATATACAGCCAGGGCTGGACTTACCATTGGGCTTGACTGGGCTCAAGCCCATGGGCCCCGCCCAATAGGGGGCCCCTTACGTTTAAGTTTTTCAATAATATGCCAGTCATTTAAAGTGGTTGTAATGTAAACCCTCGGACACAAAATTGCCTTAAAGCGGAGTTCCACCCTTAAAACCACTTTCTTTCATCCCATCCAGCATACTGGCGTCAGCGCCAGTATGCTGTTTTTTTTTATTTTTTAATCCATGTACTTACTTTATAATCATTTAATTTTGGGCGCACCGCGGTGTATGTCGCCGCTATAAGGCGTCACACCTTCCGGAAACAGCCGACTAGCGTTCGGCTCTTCTCGGCGCCTGCGCACAGACCCAGGAGCTGACTGCGCAGGCGCCGTAAATAGCCGGTCCTAGTTCGGCTTTTTTCGGAGGGCTTGACGCGGTAATATATACGGCGCCTGTGCAGTCAGCTTCTGGGTCTGTGCGTAGGCGCCGAGAAGAGCCGAATGCTAGTCGGCTGTTTCCGGAAGGCGTGACGCCTTATAGCGGCGACATACACCGCGGTGCGCCTGAAATGATCTATTATAAAGCAAGTACATGGATTAAGATTGACGCCAGTATGCTGGATGGGATGAAAGAAAAAGGTTTTAAGGGTGGAAGTCCGCTTTAAAAAATAGCCCATAACACAGGCAGCTGAGCATTTGCATGACGTCACCACGCTTGCGCACATTAGCCCCTCTAAACCGGCATTTAAAGCTTGCCGTAATGCAGTGTGTGAGAACTTCCCCTCTGTCCGACACAGAGGAGAAGTCTCGCAAGGTTTAGCTCCTTCCACTCTTCCTGATATTCCCCCGTGTGACTAAAGACGACGTCACAAAAGGGGAGTGAAAGAAAACGGCAGACACAGCAACGATTGGTTACAGCGCATGCGCGAGATTACTGACAGGGACACAGTAAGGGAGGAAGCAATGTCATAATAATGTGGTTTTTGGGGGATATATATGTATTGCATTGTGATGAACTGTTATAACATAATTGAAAAACTGCAAAAATCAGCCGGGGTTTACTTCAGAATCGTGATCTCTATTCTCAGTTCCCAGAATTGTGTAGCTCTAATACATAGCTTGTGTGTGTATCATTTTGTTCTATTTAAAGTAATGTATAGAAGGTAGGGCCCGAAAGTGACTCAAGCCCAGGGGCCCCCACCACCCTAAGTCCTGCCCTGTATCCAGCTTACAGTGCTCCATGTTGATTGACAGTCCCCTGCCCAGCAGAGCTCAGGTGAAGATCTGGTCCACTAAGACGCCAATTAAACGTAGAAATATCGCTACCTGATGTTGCAAAATATTATCTTAAAGTGGTTGTAAACCCTCACATATACCCAGTAGAGGTGCATTGAATCGAAATTTTGATGCCAACAATTCAGGATGCACTTGGCTAAAACCGAAACTGAAAATTAGTTAAAAAAAAAAAATATATATATATATATATAATATATATATATATATATATATATAATTGTATTCATCTTTTTAATTAATATCATGAATTTAAATGAATATGAATTTGGCAGCCATTATTGGCACACTTAGCACAAGAAAAATGCACCCCTTTAAATTTGATGTATGTCGTTACACTGGTCAAATCTGCAGCCTAATCGGTGCGACGCAGCACCAATTTTATTAAAGCGGAGCTCCACCCATATAAACAACATTTTGCCATGTTGTTTAAAAAAATAAAAATAAAAAAACCTGAAAAAAAAAAAAAAAATACTCACCCGAGATAGCTGTTGCTATGCGGAAGTCCGTAATCTGCCTCTTCCACTCCGCGGTTTGATTTCTTCTTCTCCTTGTGAATGGGCGCGCTGCTTTCTGGGAACTGTGTGTGTTCTCAGAGAGCAGCGTGCCCATTCACAAGCCAGCGTGAGACTCGCGCAGGCACAGTAGGAAACGGGCAGTGAAGCCGTACGGCTTCACTGCCTGTTTCCCATAGTGTGAATGGCGGCGCGGGACTCGGAGCGATCGCGGGACCGGCATCGGGGGGGCCATCAGCGCGGGTTCCTAGGACAGGTAAGTGTCCTTATTTAAAGTCAGCAGCTACACTGTTAGTAGCTGCTGACTTTAAAAAAAAAATGTTTCGCGGCTGGAGCTCCGCTTTAAGTAGTTTCTGTACTACTACTTTGCGAGAGATAGATATATATAATTATATATATATATATATAAAAATTCGAGCTGGGATTTACATTGACATCTGTGCAGAAACCTGCACAGATGTCTCTGAAATCACGGCCGAACTCGGGACTGACAAGCGGGAGTGAAATCGCACAGCTTCATTCGCACTGCCCAGTGTGAACCTGGACTAAAAAAAAAAAAATGCAACAAAAGCGCACCTCCCTGTTGAAATGCATTTAGAGTGCATCAATAACGCACCCATGTTATGTGTTTGAGGTTTTTGTGTCACGTGGCCTATGAAAAACACACCATAAGCACAGTAAAATCGCGTGCATTTTCGGCGCCATTGTCTGCATCTTTTTCTCTATCTGCAAAACGCCAAAAACACAATTTTCAGTTGATTATGTTTCGGCTGAAATTTCAATGCATCTCTAATACCCAGTGAAGTGCCCGGCCTCAGAGTGATGCACAGAGATAAAACGAATCCTCCTGCATAAGTTGTACCTGTTTATGTATTGCCATCTTTTCCATACATCTGTTTTAAAATGCAAAATTTACACAGGATCTCTCTGCTCTGAAAAGCAGGGGGCGGGGAGCTGAAGACACATCAGTGAGGAGAACTCTGAGAGCTGATTGGAGGGAGGGGGACCAGAGCAGAGGCTGTCAATCTGTTGAAGGCCCTCCCCTGTCACCATTTTTCTCTTGGTGTCAGGGAAAATTCATCAGAAGTAACTGACACTAAGTGACTAAAGCGGAGGAATGGGACAGCGGACAGAAATGACACTTGGTGCTCTGATTTTAGGCAATAACACGCTATAGATGGATATGCTTTGTTCATATTTCATTTCGGAGGTTTACAACCACTTTAAATATAAACATTTAGCACAGGACAAAAGCTCTGATGAATGTCACATGGTGCTCAATGCTTTTGTCAAAGAAGGAATTTGCAGCACTTGACAATGAGGAAATTGTGTTGTTCAACAAGAGCACCTCTGAAGGACATGTCAGGCCTAGGAGGTCAAAAATCACTCCGTTATAATAAACCGTGCTGGGAATGGCGAGCACTGCTTGCTGTCATTGGATGGTTTATGGTTCGTTTACAACACTTTTACTATTATTGCTTATGTGATTATGGTTTATTTTCTTTGTGGCTCTGTCTATGTTGGAAAGCTTTCACTTTCCTGCCTAGAGATACAGTAGGAAGAGAAAAATCTCCCCAAGTGATATATTCTACCCAATTGGAAGGTTTTCCCTCACTACTGGCCAATGAGCACCAGGACAGAGTGGATCTCCCTAACTGGGTAACAGGGAACCATAAAGGGCCAACCCTTCCCACCTCCATCCAGAACTAGAAAAAAAAAACTTTTTGGATTTCCACATTAGGCAAGTGACTTTCCATGTTCCGTTGGCTATCCTTTCATTTATAGCCATTGAGCGAACCTTGCGGATGAGAATATAGATTAGCAATTAGAATGAGACCCCAATGGAATTCATTGTTTAGTTTTATTTCAGGTACTTCTATAGCGCTGGCCATTTATGCAATGCTTTACATATACAGTGGAACCTTGGATTGTGAGTAACGCGGTTTACTAGGATTTTTTTTTTTTTTATAACCTGACTCACTTTCTGAGCATTGTCTCACAAGACTAGCAGGATTCAAGCCGCTGGGGTGTGCAGTACCGCATTTGGCCAGAAGTGCAGGGGCGCCAGTGAGGATCAGAGACTCTCGGAGGCGCTCTGGCACCCCCGCACCTCTGGCCACATGTGGTACTGCATAGACAAGCTTTGGAATGGATTATCTGAGTTTCCATTATTTCCTATGGGGAAACTCGCTTTGATAAACGAGTGCTTTGGATTACAAGCATTCTTCTTGAACAAATTTTGCTTGTAATCCAAGGTATTACTGTACATTGTACATTCACATCAGCCCCTGCCCTCAAGGAGCTTATAAATTAAGGCGACCAGACTTTTAAAATGAAATCCAGGTCCATTTTTTTTAATTTTTTTTTATTGGCAAATGGTAAACTATTTTATACGCATATTTTTCTCAAATTATATATGCAGTCAGAAGTGTAGCGCGGGTTGTCAGCACCCGGAACAAGGCAAGAAATTTGCACCCCCTCACCAGAATTTTAGCAGTCCCTAAGTCCCTTCCAGTAGTACTGACCAACTTGATTCCTACACTGACCCCACACTATTGATTCCTACACTGACCTACCTGACCCCACACTATTGATTCCTACACTGACCTACCCTACACTATTGACTCCTACCTGATTCCTTTACTGACCCCTACACTGACCTACCTTTATCCCTACACTGACCTACATGATTTCTATACTGACCACTACACTAACCTACCTGATTCCTACACATTTATCACAACACTGACCTACCTTATTCCTGCACTACTCCCCCCCCCCCCTTAATGAACCGTGTAGATCGGTTGATTTTGCTCACCTCTCCATGGCCTCCATGATAATCTATCCCAGCAGGGCTCTCCCCAAAACTAGGTACTGTTCCCCACAGCTGCTCCTCAGTATCCCCCTGCCAAGAGCTTCCCCAATAGCCACCATACACTTTGCACCTCCCCTTCGCTGTTCTCACACACACGGGCCACCCGCAACAGAGGGATCATGGGGGACATGCTGGAATACAGAAGTCATTGAGCGGGGGCCAACACGGCACACTTGAGGGCACAGTAATAATTGTACGCCCTCCCAAATGTTGCATCGGGGGCAAGAGTACCAGATGCTACTGCAGTCCAGGGACAGACACTCCGGGGACAGTGTCCTCAATTCGGGGACTGTCCCCGGAATCCGGGGATGTCTGGTCACCCTACTCTAAGGTCCCTAACTCCCATTCATACTTACTAGGATCCATTTAGAGAGAGTTCAAATAAACCTTTTTTTGTACAAGCTTTTATTGAAGTATACAGAATGTACACTTTATTCACTGTGGTGTCGGGCAGCGTGCTGTGGGACCGTCCATCGAGTCCAGTTATAATATTTTTCCTTTTGATGGTGTAAAGCAGTGGTCTCCAAACTGCGGCCCGAGGGCCAGATGCGGCCCTTTGCTTGCCTTTATCCGGCCCTTGGAGCACTATCCCTCCCAATGATACGAGACACTTTTCTGCGACCTGACACTGACAATGGAGCACCATTTCTCTCACTGACACCACTAATGGGGCACTATTCCTCCCTATGATACCAGATGTTTACTCCCACTGATGCCAGGAAAATTGTCACTTGCGCTGGCTAAAATCTGGCCCTCCAAGAATCTGAAGGACAATAGACCGGCCCTTTGTTTAGAATGTTTGGAGACCCCTGGTGTAAAGAGTTGTGAATAATACGACCTCTTAGTGGTCACGGAGGAGTGATTGCGGAAACACTGCCCCAGGAGGGATAAACAATGGTATATTTACAATACATACCTGGGAATTTTACACAGTTCTATAGTTCACTATATTGTAAGATGGTCATGTCAGCTTAATTGGCCACATAAACCTGTTGGTACTCACAGTTCTGAGGATAAGGGGATATCGCGGAAACAAAAGATTTAACCTAATCGGCGTCCACAATCTGCTTACTAATTCAACAGAAGTGTTTGTCATCCTGTGAGCAGGTATAATAAAGCTTGTTTATAGTGAAAATATTGGTGGGTCCCGAGTTCATAATAGTCCTGGCTGTGTAATCTTGGAAAAATGTATGCATTGATATCTTCTACATCTCTGGCTTAAGTGCCTGTAAAGCCTGAAGCCTAGAACACACAGGTCAAATGTCGGGCGGTTCAGTAGAAACTGGTTGACATTTGGCCCATGTGTACTGCAGCCAGTCAGACCGAAGCCAGCCGTTCGGGGGCATGACCGAAAAAATGTCTGCCGATTGGCTTCCAATCAGCGTTCTCAGCTAATGGCCAATAGCTGAGAGCGCTGACTAGAATGTTCTGGCAGTACAGCAACTCCTCCTGGGCTGTCAGTTTTTTTTTTTTCGTTCAGTCTTGCTGGGTTGAATGAAAACAAAACTAATGGTGTACACTAGGCTTAAAGTGATTGTAGAGGTTCAATATACCTTTCTTTTTTTTTTTTTTTCCTTTACATAACAAACATGTCATACTTGCCTCCACTGTGCAGCTCATTTTACATAGAGTAGGGTTCGACAAAATCCGGGCGCCTGGTCGCAATTGCAACTAGAATTAGCGACCTGGTGCCCCGGGGAAGGAGACATAGGCCTGCAAAGTTGGGTCCTCAATTACCAGCAGAAGGACAATTTGCGGCCTTCTGCAGGCCCCTATGCTTCCTTCTGTGATCTGGCGCCATCTTGTGGTGGCCATTGGCATGACAAGTAAACCAGCAATGCTAATGGAGCTTCCCCAGTGTTTTCACTGCCATCTCCTTCCCACTAATTAGAGC
Organism: Rana kukunoris; assembly: GCA_029574335.1. Taxonomy (NCBI): domain Eukaryota; kingdom Metazoa; phylum Chordata; class Amphibia; order Anura; family Ranidae; genus Rana; species Rana kukunoris. The sequence goes on from CM056059.1 coordinate 91,236,388, forward strand.
CCCCAAACATTTATATATATAAACACCCTAAAGAATAAAATGTGGGTCATTACATTACTTTCTGTCACACCGTATTTGCGCAGCGGTCTTACAAGCGCACTTTTTTTGGTAAAAAATACCCTTTTTTTATAGAAATAAGACAACAGTAAAGTTAGCCCAATTTTTTTTTTCATATTGAGAAAGATAATGTTACGCCAAGTAAATTGTTACCCAACATGTCACGCTTTAAAATTGCGTCCGCTCGTGGAATGGCAACAAAAAAATCTCCATAGGCGACGTTTAAAAAATTCTACAGGTTGCATGTTTTGAGTTACAGGGGAGATCTAGGGATAGAATTATTGCTCTCGCTCTACCAATCGCGGCGATACCTCACATGTGTGGTTTAAATACCGTTTACATATGTGGGCGCTACTCACGTATGCGTTCTCTTCTGCGTGCAAGCTTGGCAAATTTGTCAAACCCTGCTATAGAAGTATATGCTTTGTACATGCTTTGTTCTGAGGTTTACAACCACTTTAAGGTAAATTCTGGCGACCGCAAAAAAAAACAATACTAGAAAAACTGATGGCAGCTTTAATCCTCCCCTGCTCTATCCAAATTGAAAAAAATGCCTTTAGATATACTTTTGAATTTCTTCAAAAGTGCAAAAACTACAAGTCAGTCCTGTCATAAACTTGTGGGCTAATAACTTCCTGTGCTCTGTGAACTACAGAACACCTTCACCCTGTGTGATGGCAATGAAAAGAGGGTTCATGGGTCCTAAAACACTTTCTCTTCTAGGGTGACAAAGCTGCTCCTCCATGAATATAGCACAATAAGTGAGCGTTAGACAAACTGCTAAAGGGGTTGTAAAGGCAGAATTCTATGCATTAAGATAACAAGTCTTCTACATGCAGCAGCCCCCCTAATACTTGCCTGAGATTCATCTAGATCCAGCGATGTTGCACAAGACACTCGGCTGGCCGGGACTCCTCATTGGCTTGCACTGCTGTCATTCATAGTCAGCCAATGAGGAGAGAAAGGGGGGGGGGAAGTCGTGGCTCCGTGTCTGGATACGGGGAGCTGTGGATTGGTTCAGGTGCCCCCATAGCTAGCTGCTTGATGTCGGGGCAATCAACAGGAGGGAGGAGCCAGAAGCCTGGCGGGGGACCCGAGAAGAGGAGGATCGGGGCTACTCTGTGCAAATCCGCTGCAACAGAGCAAGTGAGTATAACATGTTTGTTATTTTTAACAAAAAAAAAGAGACTTTACCATCACTTTAAAGAGGAAGTAAAGTCTTTCTCTTTAATTGTACATACAGGTAAGCCTATAGTAAGGCTTACCTATAAGTACTGTAATTGCCTCCTAAACTTGCACCATTTAGTAGAAATTGAATATATATATTCAGGAACGGCTGCTCATGCTGTTTCTTCAGTACCTGTGCTGTGACCGGTGGCACCTGAGGACATGCACGGGAGTGACGTCATCGTGGTTTTGACCAATCGCAGCACTGAAGCCCACCAACCCGGAAGTAACTCCGGGAAAGATGTCAGCCGTGGGAGCGGAGTGTAGGGCATCGTTTTAAGGTAAGTATTTCAGAATGAGCTAGTATGCGATGCATTATGCCTTTGTCTTGCAGGTTTTTTGGGGGGCTATTTTTTTTTTTTTTTTTTAGGTTTACAATCTCTTTAAGCTGCAATGTTACATTGTTATTGGAAATATTTGATTTGCCTGTCGAGGATGTGCATTTACTATTTGTTGTTGAGCAGTTGTGGTGTGGTTGATGTTTGTCACATTTGCTGCATGTTGATAGGATCTGGCTGATTTGTTTAATGTGCAACTACAGTGTCTGCAGACATTACTGCAGTCCTAAATGCTGAACATAGCAAAACCAAGTTTCAACAGATTATTGGTGCAATGAAAATGTAAAGCTGCAGCAGGATAGATGGCAGGTGCACCAGCTACTCGGACTCCTTCCCTTCCTTCACCTACTTACATTACCTTTTATTTAACAGCCAGGAGAGTAGAGAAAAGCAATATTATAACGTAGGGGTCTCCAAACTTTCAAAAAAAAAATAAAGGGCCAGTTTACTGTTCTTCAGACTTTATAAGGCCAGAGTGTGGCCATTTGGAGTAAACAATGCCCCATCTTTAGTATTGGGGGGGGGATGGTGCCTCACCATTGGTTTCAGTAGAAGGAATGGTGCCCCATCATTGGTGTGAGTGGCAGGAATGGTGCCCCATCATTGGTGTTAGCAGGAGGAAGTGTGACACATCACTGGTGTCAGTGGGAGGAATAGTGCCCCATCATTGGTGTTAGCAGGAGGAAGGGTGACACATTTTTGGTGTCAGTGGGAGGAATAATGCCCCATCACTGGTGTCAGTGGGAGGAATAATGCCCCATCACTGGTGTCAGTGGGAGGAATAATGCCCCATCACTGGTGTCAGTGGGAGGAATAGAGCCCCATCATTGGTGTTGGGGGAGGAATAGTGCCCCATCATTGGTGTCAGTGGGACGAATGGTGCCCCATTGTTGGTGAGAGAAAAAGTGCCCAAAGGGCCGCAGTTTGAAGACACCTGCTATAAAGTATCATTTTAGTGACCGCTCTGAGTCAGCTAGCGCTGCTGACCTCACATGCAGATGGTGGCGTCCAGCAGCACTGTAATGGCTTTTTTGGTCTACACAAAGAAAGCTTTCACACATTTTGTACTACACCAATCAGCCATAGCTTTATGACCACTTGCAGGTAAAGTAAATTATCTCATTACAATGACATCAGAAAGTGGGTGGGATATGTTAGACAACAAGTAAACATGTTGTCTCCGAAGCTGATGTGTTGAAAGCAGAAAAATGGGCAATACAGTTAGTTGTGTGTAACCTGGACTGTAGATGATAACTGCTGCAGAACTTCTTCCTTTCTTGCTGATGTTTTATCCTTTTCCAATGTGGACAGGGTTAAACTGGATACTCATGAATGTAGCAGCCATCTTTACAAAGACCACTTGGCCATGCTTGTCTATGGAGTTCCTCTAGTGTAAGGGGCAGCCATCTTGGATGGGTCTAATTCAATCGTAGAGGATGGCGATTGACTGATTTAACAGAGCATGGAGACGGAGTCTGCAGGATGCTGAGGCAAAGGGAGAGGTTTGGTAGGATTGTGGGGAAAAGACTGAGCTGCTGCTCCTGGATGAATGAATCCCTGCCATAGATGACCACAATCGGATCAGACTGTATTTGAAAAGCGCTTCTACTTTTTGTGAGGGAGGAAAAGAGGGATTGTATCAGTAGGCTTGAAAGAGAGACATAACAGCAGTCATACCCTTGTCTGAGTATGTGTTAAGAGACCTGGAAATTGTTACTGGTCATTGGGATAAACCTGGGACTGTTATAGCAATCTAGTGCTGTCTTTATATACTGTTGCTAGATAAATGCAGTTCATGTCTGTTAATTACTGCTAAATCACTGCAGGTGTTTAACCATATCTGTCAGTAACATTATTGTCTTATTGATTGGTGTATAAGTACACTTGCTAATCCTTTCTTCTCTTAGGCTAGGCTTGTCCTAATACATTCTTTGAAATTCTTTGTGTCTGTAAGTGCGGGGTGAGCGGGGTGTGTAGAGAAATCACAAAACTATTCAGAATTCATCGGCTTCTATGGGGGTAGTGCTGCTACATGGGTATGGAGATGCATAGCCACAGATTGGTCAGAGTGCCCATGCTGACCCATGTCCACAGCCAAAGGCACCTGGAATGGGCATGTGAACATCAGAACTGGAAATTGGATTAATAGAAGGTGGTGGCCTGGTCTGGTGAATCATGTTTTCTTTCACATCATGTGGATGTGCATCCCTTTCCTGGGGAAGAGATGGTACTAGGAAGCAGTATGGGAAGAAGGCAAGCCGGAAGGCAGTGTGGTGCTTTGGGCAATTTTCTGCTGGCAAATCTTGGGTCCTACCATGCATGTGAATGTTAATTTGACACATACCACTTGCCTGCACACCCAAGTACACCCTTAATGGAAATAGTATTCCCTGATGGCGGTGGCCTCTTTCAGCAGGTAAATGCACTCTACCACCCTGCAAAAATGGTTTAAGAATAGTTTAAGGAACACGGCAACTAGTTTGAGGTGTTCATCTGGCCTCCAAATTCTCTAGATTTGAGTCCAGTCAAGCATCTGTAGGATGTGTTGGAAAAACAAGTCTAATCCATGAAGGCCGCCCCTCACAACTTACAGGATTTAAAGGATCTTCTACTGATGCCTTGGTGCCATAGACCACTGCATACCTTTTTAGAGGTCTAGTGGCATCCATGCCTCAACAGGTCAGGGCTGTTTTAGAGGCAAAAGCAGGATTTACTCAATGTTAGGAGGAGGGTCATAAAGTTATGGCTGACTGGTGTAATTTAAATGCATTTATATTCTTATATGAACATTTTTTGTTAAAATTAATGGTAGGGCAACAGGGTCGCTTGAAATTTAAAATGCAGATTATTTTTATTTACTTTTTTTATTATTTTTCAAGCTGCTTTTACTATAAATAAAAATAATGCCAACTAAAATTGTCATGCAGAAAAATGAGGGCATTCAAGGGAACGCATAAAAGGGACAAACCTGAAAACAAAGTCACTAACTGCTGGGTATCTATAAGGGCTCATTTCCACTGGCGTTTTTACAGCCAATTTTTCTAGCCTTTTTTACAGCTGAAGGGCCCTTTCACACTAGCGGACGAACGGTCTGCTCATTACAAGTCCGTTTACGGACTTGTAATGGGTCCCTATGGGAGCGGATCCGTTAGCGGATGATGCATCCGCTAACGTCCGCTCGATCCGCATCCGTTTTTGCGAACGGAAGAATGTCCTATTTTTCTTCCGTCCGGGCAAACGGATCGGATGCAGACGGTCCGTTTCCATCCGACTCCCCATAGGGGAGAGCGGAGGAGAGACGGGGAGGTCCCTGCACAGTGTGCGGGGACCGCCCCATCTGCCCGACAGCTCAGCGGAGACCCCCCGCTGAGCTGACGGATACACGGAGCGGACCGAAAAACGGACCGCTCCGTGTGTAAGGACCCTAAAAACGCCTGTCCATGTTTATTTTGTAAGCTGGAGCTCAAAAACGCTGCGGTAGCATTTTTGAGCGTTTTTTTTGCGTGTTTTTGAGCGTTTTTTAATGTCTGGCGTTTTTACAGCTCTATTGCTGGAGCTTCAGAACGCACTGGTCCCGCGTTTTTTTTTTTTTTGCAGCTTAAAAACGTCTCAGCCATCTACAGCTCAAAAACGTCATGGTGGGCATTAGGCCATAGACCAACATGGAGAGCTGTTTTTAAGCTGCAGAAAAGTGGCTGTAAAAACGCCAGTGAAAATGAGCCCTAATAAAGTGCATCCGTGCTCAGGTGGTTATTAAAACATTATTATTTTATTTATTTTTTCTCTATTTGTTTGGCGTCTCAGTGGATGACCTGTGATTGAGATTCCATAGTGAAGAAGATGTGTCTTGCTTGACTTTGAGTAGCTTAATACAGTTCCGTATAATCATGAGGAGACACTTACCAGAACATAGATGACTTAATACCGAAGGCATGAAAGCAGATTGAGACCTGGTAGATAATTAATCAGTGTCGTACTCATGCTGTGCTGCGATTTTTACCTTGCTTTAAAGGGCATTGTGTTTCTAATTTACTTTTGCATTTTATAGGAGTTGGCCTTTAAATATTTTTTTTTAGTTTCCTTCTGTGATTCTTAAAATATCATTCCAAAATGTGGTATTTTTGTTGTGTGATTGCTGGTAAGCTGAAAACACCCGGAGCATTCTCTCATGCTTTTGGTACTCCAGGTGCAGTTTAACCCCCTTAGCGGTATTCCCGAGCGTGACTCGGGGTGGATTTTCTATGCTAAAATCGGTAACCCCGAGTCACGCTCGGGGTAGATGTGCAGAGTGTGCAGCCCGTGCTGGCGTACCTTTTCCAGGCAGGGTATTACTGTACTTACCTTGTCCCTGGATCCAGCGATGCATCCGCCATGTCTGAGCGAGCGGCGTCCTCCATTCGATTCACACAGTGCCTGTGTGCCGCCGATCTCCGTTCCCTGCGACGTTACCATGCACGTGGCGGAGACCAACGCCAAATTAAAAAAAGTAAACAAACATATTACATACAGTATACTGTAATCTTATAGATTACAGTACTGTATGTAAAAAATACACACCCCCCTTGTCCCTAGTGGTCTGCCCAGTGTCCTACATTTATATAATAAAAACATCTTTTTTGTGCCTGCAAACTGTAGATTGTCCATAGCAACCAAAAGTGTCCCTTTTTGTCAAAAATGGTTTTAGAGCAGCTAGAAAACAGCGATAATAAATTATAATCACTTGCAGAATTGAGCGATAGCGATTTGTGGGGAAATCTGTCATAAAAAAAATAAAAGTAATGACAGCGACAATTTTGCAACTGAGCAAATTTCAGTGATTTTGATTTGATTACATTATTGAATAATTTTTATTATAATTACATTATCATTTGTTATAATTATTTATAGTTATTTATTATATTATAATTTTATGATTTTGTGTTTCAAACTTTATCATACCCGGGATGTCTACTAGACCTGGTTTGGACAGATTTAAGTGAGTTATTCCTAAGAATTGCAGGCCTACAGTATAAAATGCCAAATTTTCATGCAAAATAATTGTACCGCTTTTGGTACGTAATTCCAGACAGAATCATACCGCTAGGGAGGTTAAATAAAACTATCACTGATGGGAAGATCTTATGAGGACTGAGAATTGTCAAAGTCTGAAAGAGAACAAAGGAAAAGCTGATGAGTACTACTAGTCTTCCTGCCCATAAGGCCACATAGCCGCCAAGCAAGCAAAAAGTCTTTGTAGTCTTGGTGTACTTGCTTCCTAAGCTCCCATACTCATCAAGCAAGTAGAAAGTCTTGGTAGTCTTGGTGTACTTGCTTCCTAAGCTCCCATACTCATCAAGCAAGTAGAAAGACTTGGTAGTCTTGGTGTACTTGCTTCCTTAGCTCCCATACTCATCAAACAAGTAGAAAGTCTTGGTGTACTTTCTCCCTTGGCTTCCATCCCCACCAAGCAAGCAGAAAGCCTTGGTGTACTTGCTTACTTAGCTTCCATCCTCACCAAACAAGCAGAAAGCCTTGGTGTACTTGCTTCCTTGGCTCCCATACTCATCAAGCAAGCAGAAAGTCTTGGTAGTCTTCTTGTACTTCCTTAGCTTCTATCCTCATTCCTCACCAAGCAAGCAGGAAGCCTTGGTAGTCTTGGTGCACTTGCTCCCTTAGCTTCCGTTATCACTAGTAGGGATGAGCCGAACACCCCCCCACCCCGTTCGGTTCGCACCAGAACCTTCGAACGGACCGAACATTCGCGCAAACATTTAGAACCCCATTGACCTCTATGGGACTCGAACGTTCGAATTCAAAAGTGCTAATTTTAAAGCCCAATATGCAAGTTGTCGTAAAACATCTTTGAGAACCCGGGTCTTGCCCCAGGGAACATGTATCAATGGAAAAAAGTTAAAACAAACTGTAGTTTTTTCAGGAGCAGGACTCCTGAATAAACAAGTTTTTAAAAACTTTTTTTCCATTGATACATGTTCCCTGGGGCAAGACCCGGGTTCTCAAAGACTATTTTAACAGGTAAACTATAGACACCCAGCAGGTACAATATTTAAAGGAATTTTTTTTATTTTTTTTTATTTAAGCATCATTAAAATCGCTGCTCCTGCAAAAAAAAAAAAAAAGTAAATTCCTTTAAATATTGTACCTGCTGGGTGTCTATACCTGTGATAACGTCTTTAAATTGCACAATCACCTGCCTGCCAGTAATTTAGGAAGAACTGATCTAGCTAAGCTATACAGTGTATACATATATGTATAACACCTGGGATGTGTGTATATATATATATATATCCTTTACACACTGTAACATTAACTGACTAGCCTGCCTGACTAGCCTGCCTGCCTGCTCTATCTACCTGCAAAAAATGACACTCTGTGTCTCTCTCTGTTAACTGCTGCAACACACTACACAAGGCTGCCCTGCAGACGGCCTTTTATAGTGTGGGGCATCTACTAAACCCCCTGAGCCGTAATTGGCCAAAGCCACCCTGGCTTTGGCTAATTATGGCTCTCCGTTTTTTGCGCGCTGTGATTGGCCAAGCATGCGGGTCATAGTGCATACTTGGCCAATCAGCGCGCAATGCCGCAGTGAATTTTCGGCTGTGACGCGCCACACTAATTTGGCGCGAACAGCCCATAACGTTCACATTTCGACGAACGGTCGAACAGACGATGTTCGAGTCGAACATACGTTCGAATCGAACGTGGAGCTCATCCCTACTCACTAGGCAAGCAGGAAGCCTTGGTAGCCTTGGTGTACTTGCTCCCCTAGCTTCCGTCTTCACCAAACAAGCTAAAAGTCTTGCTTTGCATAGCTTTTCCAACAAATAGGGGTGAATGCAGCTTGTGATTCCATACACCAAGCCCCGTGTAACTGCAGAACACCGTGGCTAAAATAAACCACAGCACACAATGTATAACCAGGCATCCAGCACACCCGAAAGTACATCCGATACTGAAGATTTGTTGGAGGCCATAACTCTTTAGGACAACGAAGGCTCCCAACAAAAAATTAAAGTAACTCTCTCAATAACATGTACCTTAAAGCGGGGGTTCACCCTAAAAACTATTTTCTAACATTACAATGAGCTCACTCTCTACATTGACATTGTACATACCTTCGTACAGCTATTTTCCCCCACGGCTTCCGGGTAGTGAATCCCGCAGGACTGGGCGTTCCTATCCAGCAGGTGATTGACGTGATGACAAAAACTAGCTCCCCTCGTCGCATAAGGAACTTCGCGAGTTGCCGAAAGAAGCCAAACGGCGGTGCGCAGGCGCCGTATAGCGCCGACTCGCCGTTCGGCTCCTTATGCGACGAGGGGAGCTAGTTTTTGTCATCACGTCAATCACCTGCTGGATAGAAACGCCCAATGTAGAGAGTGAGCTCATTGTAATGTTAGAAAATAGTTTTAGGGTGAACCCCCGCTTTAAGGTACATGTTATTCAGAGAGTTACTTTAGTACATAGTGTACGTAATGGAATTAAGATCAACCTTAATCTGTTTCACCTACATATTTTTGCAATATGGTAATGTGCATGTACAAGTATGTCTGTTATTTAGAGGGAGTGGCGGCATTTTGGAACACCATTTTTTTTTTTTTATTGAATTTAACCTCTGATAATGTTTTTGTAAATCTGAAATCCAGGTTACTATAAAAGGACCAAATGTAATGCCACTCTGTATTCATTAATGGATCATTGCTTGTATTTTTTTTAAATGCAAGCAGTGTGATAATAAACAAACAAACAAAAAAATAGCAATTTTAAGAGGTAGCACATTCTAGTGTGTAGATGTTACAAAATATTCAGAGTTTATAGTTTAGCTATGGTTTTATGTTAATTATAAATATCTGTATATACAAGCAGTCATTTGGAGGAACCACCCTTTTCTCATGAAGTGAAATGAGAACTTCTGTTTCCTTTTTGTTCTGGGAAGATTTATTTTCTGTACAGAGGTTTGTTTCCGATGTATCTTTTGAAGTTGTTCCGTGTACCTAATCCTAGCATTCTGGGAATGCAGGTTACAATGCGTCTGTGTACATTTTGCTTTTAGCTACCCGTTCTTTTGTGGAATAAAGGGAAACTATTATTTGTTTTCAGAATGCTGTCTGTTATTTTTGCATTGACTTTTTTTGCTACAATTTTCAAGTTTTATTTGCTTTATATGTAATATTGTTCATTACCATGGTTTATGTTTTAGCTTGTACACACAGCTTTTATCGGCCTGCTGTAGGACTGACTTCTGTGGGACGGTAAAGGATTGTGTTTTCTGGACTGTAAAGCTGGCCATAGATGTGTCATATTTTTTTTTTCCTTTACCCAGCAGGCTGAATAAAAAAAAGACCCAGTGGACTCCATGCTGAGTCTTATTCTGACAGTGGGCAGACTTCCCCGCTGTCAGAATACACTGATCAGCAGTGTGGGCTATAGCCTGCAGCGCTGATTAAAGTGGATGTAAACCAAAAAAACTTTTTTTTTTTTTTTTTTATGTCACAATGTAGAGCAGGGCTTGACAAATTTGCTTTGAATCTAGGAGCCAGCTAAAAAAGTTAGGCGCCATGTTTTTTTTTGGTATGACTCAGTGATGACCCCCAGTGTCGTTACTAGGCTTGGTATCACCCCCCCTCCACCAACTACAGACCCCCCTCTCTCATTAAAGACCCACCCACTAAGTACAGACCCCCCATTCAATGCCCATATAAATATAGCCTAGAGAATGTACAGACCCCCCATTCAGTACAGATGGACCCCCCCATTCAGCACAAACCCCCCCCCCCCTAGCACAGATGGACCCCCATCCCATTCAGTACTTCAGATCAGCCATCAGTGCGGCACAGGCAGCAGGGTCCCTCTCCCTGTGTAAACACTGGAGGGGGATACTCTACTCCAGTGTTTTTTCAACTCCAGTCCTCGAGGCACACCAACAGTTCATGTTTTCAGGCTTTCCATTGTTTTACACAGGTGATTTGATCAGTTTCACTGCCTTAGTAATCACCACAGCCATTTCATCTGAGGGAAATCCTGAAAACTTGAACTGTTGGTGTGCCTTGAGGACTGGAGTTGAAAAACACTGCTCTACTCGCTGTGCCTGTGTGACATCCGGCCCAGGACTGCTCAGACAGCCCACGGCCGCGAGACTCTTCAACACCACCTTGATTTTTTGGGGGGGATCATTTGCCCCCCTTGCCCTATGGAGCGGACGCCCATGTACGCACGTAAGAAACAAGTTGGACTTTGAAGCACAATGCAGCTGTCTCAGGATGTTTGATGGTCCAGCTTTTCTGTTTAGGATAAAGATAGGACAGGTGGAGAGCCACTTAAAGAGGAAGTAAACCTAGTAAAAAACAAAACGCACCACCTGCAAGACAAAGGTATAATGAGCTAGAATGCATAGCATACTAGCTTATTATGTAATACTCGCCTCAGACAAAGCCCCCGCAGCCGTCCTCTTTTAACGCTCGGGCAGCTGACATCTTGCCCGGGGTTACTTCCTTGTATCGCAGCTCCGGCACTGTGATTGGACAGAGCCGCCATGACGTCACTCCCGTGTATGTATGTGCGGGAGCTGCCACTGACGGCACGGCCTCAAGCATGAACGGCATGCTACAGTGCGCCTGCGTCGCTGTGTACGGCACATGCGCTGTACACAGCGGCGCCCGTAATTTTAGTAAATATCTCCTTAACGGTGCATGTTTAGGAGATATTTCAAACACCTACAGGTAAGCCTTAATCTAGGCTTATCTCTAGGCTAAGGTGACTGTAAAGGGTTTACAACCACTTTAACAGGCAGCAGAAAGTCTTGATGTTGATTTCTCAGAAGATTTCACCACACATGTCTACCAGGATGTCCTTGCTAATGATAGAACAAGGTGAAAAAAGCATCAGAGTGCACAATCTGCAGCAATAAACCATCAAGGGTAAAAACTATGTGGTGTTATTGACTTATTTGTGTCTTTTAGTTGAACTTCACAGACATGTGGCCAACCTAATTCTTTAAATCTTACATTGCCAATGGCAGCTTAATTTTCAGGAGAAGGTGATCTGACAGGGACTTCTTTCTTGTACCCCAAGATTGACCATGCATAATTGCCTAAAACAGACCATATACTGTGCAATTTTCTTTCCTATCTAGGGGTGCAGGAAAGAAAATTGCTTGATTCCTTCAACACAATCAGTGTTGATGGAGGAATCCCTCCAGCGGAGCTATTGTGTACTCCTGGCGGAGGGGTGATGGGGATGGGAGCTGTACCGGCCTGGAAAACACAGTGATTATTGCCAGTGGCAATCTAGTTTTATCAATTGGGTACAATCAGCCGGCCCGTACATGGTGCTGATCTGGTCATAATATATATGAGACATGGATGGTTTGAATCTTAGCTGGGCCCTGCTGAACCTGCTAAGATTCGAACCATGACCGGCTTTAGGCTGCCTTGCACACTAGATTATTGAAAATGGCCAGATCAGGAGATAGTCATTTAATATCTACAGACACCTTAAAGAGGAAGTAAACCCTGATGCATGCGCAAGAGAAATCGCTGTACAGCGATTTGCAAATATCTCCTAGACCAGGAGTCTCCAAACTATGGCCCTCCAGGTGTTCAGGAACTACAATTCCCATCATGCCTGGCCATGTCTACTAATGTCAGAGTTTTACAATGCCTCATGGGAAGTGTAGTTCCACAGCAGCTGGAGGGCCGTAGTTTGGAGATCCCTGTCCTAGACCATCGAGGTCTGGGAGAGATTTCAAGCACCTACAGCTAAGACTTAATCTAAGCTTATCTGTAGGCTAAATGTGGTTGTAAAGGGTTTAAAACCACTTTGAATGCATAGGTCTTGGTAGTTTTTCTTCTGCCAATGGCTGCATCCGCTACGAGACCACCTTTTCAGAGCCTAGAAAAAATCTTTATTGAGCCTAATGCCGCGTACACACGGTCGTTTTTTGCGATGAAAAAAAACGACGTTTTCTGTGAAGTAAAAAACGACGTTTTTGAAACGTCACTTTTCAAAGACAATTTTGCATACACACCATCGTTTTTTCACAAAAAGCGAGGTTACGTTCACCACTCTTTTCCATTGAAGCTCGCTTCATAACTAGCTTCTGGGCATGCGCGGGTTGAAAAACGTCGTTTTGAAAGACGTTTTTGCTACACACGGTGACTTTTTGTGAAACAAAAAACGACGTTTTGAAAAACGACACAAAAAATTCAAGCATGTTGGAATTTTTTTTTGGTCGTTTTTTTGAAGACAAAAAACGACGTTTTGCCCACACACGATCAATTTAAATGACGTTTTAAAAAACGTCGTTTTTTTTCATCGCAAAAAACGACCGTGTGTACGCGGCATTAGAACTTCATTCTGACACTTGCCTGAACCTTATATTATACACATCTTGTTAAGTGCATGACTGTGTCAGATTTCAATTCTGATGTTTCAGGTTTTAATAGCATTGGCTTCTGCTGGTCTCAAATTGTAAACCAACGCCCCCCCCCCCCTTTTTTTTTAATGTGAAACTTAAGATGTGGACTGGATGAAGAACCAATATATAGAGTTATAGCAATTTATACACAGCATAGTGTAGCAAGGGTTAGCAGTTCTGAGCTTTTTTGGACATTTGCCTGGATTTCTTCTACAGGATTTGGTCTTAGAATAAGCACATTAGATCATTGAGGATGGATTGTGAACAGTGTTTCATAGGGTAAATGAGATTATGCAGTTGAACATTTGAGTGACGTCAAACGTCCATATTTCTTCGTCCTTTAGTCAGTGTTCTGAACAGCTCAGCTGTTTCCCCTGCTCATGACCAAAACATGTAAACTGAATAATACATTGTATATATATTGTCAATTATATTGCATTATAGGCTAGCAATAAAACAGACCTTATTGACTTCTTGTTTCAGGTCTGTAAATTCTAGCTGATGTAAGGTGATTATCGTTTTAGATAAGAAGAGTTTTTTTTCCATTAAGAGTTACTTTTTGAGACGCTCTTCATTAGGTATTTCTTAAACCTGGTAAAGAGATCGGATCTCTTAAAGTCCAACTCTGGGCTCGGTGCTGACCCTCTCCTTCCCCCTGTCGTTTTGACAGCCGGTAATTGGCGTTGATAGCAGGAGGAGGAGAAGGGCTCAATGTAAGAGATATTGTTCTTGGAACTTTGTTTTTAGGACATTCCTCTCTATGTAAAATCCTCAAGTTGTTAAAGTGTAACTAAAGGAAAACATTATGTAGCACTACCCCGAAGGAGCTGCTGGTTTAGATTTTGGGTTTTGCATGTTACCTTTAAGTTTGTTGTCCAGGGAAGGAAGTCTGTAGAAATTGCAATGTCCACACAAGATGTAAACCTTCAACTGTTGGGTTTATTTATTTTGCTGCATAAAACTTGTGAAGGATGTAGAGAGTATAGAGAGAAGGGGAAGGTTCGGGTACGCGGTACAGAATGCACAAAAGTATTCAAAGTTCCAATATTCACCAGCGGATAGACCCCTCTTACATGACCTAGCAGCCGGGATGATGCACGGGCACTGTATAGAAACCGTCTCTGCCACAGACCGTCGGGAACACAGAATGGATAGTCAGGAATCCTCTGCCACAGGATTTAAAGCGGAGCTCCAGCCGCAAAACATTTTTTTTTTAAAGTCAGCAGCTACTAACAGTGTAGCTGCTGACTTTAAATAAGGACACTTACCTGTCCTAGGCTCCCGCGCTGACGGCCCCCCCCCCCCCGATCGCTCTGGGTCCCGCGCCGCCATTCACACTATGGGAAACAGGCAGTGAAGCCGTACGGCTTCATTGCCCGTTTCCTACTGCGCCTGCGTGAGTCTCACGCTGGCTTGTGAATGGGCGCGCTGCTCTCTGAGAACACACACAGTTCCCAGAAAGCAGCGCGCCCCATTCACAAGGAGAAGGACAAGAAGACATTAAACCGCAGTGTGGAAGAGGCAGATTACGGACTTCCGCATAGCAACAGCTATTTCGGGTGAGTATTTTTTTTATTTTTTTTTACAGGTTTTTTTATTTTTATTTTTTTAAACAACATGGCAAAATTGTTGCTGGGTGGAGCTCCGCTTTAAGTCCCAAACTTCCTGTTCTACAGCAAAAGAGCCTTTAAGACAGTGTTTCTCAACTCCAGTCCTCAAGGCCCCCCAACAGGTCAGGTTTTCAGGATTTCCATTATTTTGCACAGGTGATTTGATCAGTTTCACTGCCTTTAGTAATTCCCACAGCCTTTTCATCTGAGGGAAATCCTGAAAACATGACCTGTTGGGGGGGGCCTGTGGACTGGAGTTGAAACACTGCTTTAAGACAACCCGGTGGGCTGTAAGACAAATTGCATAGTGTATCCCTTTCCGTTACAAGGTCATCAGGCCTATCCCGAGCAATGAGCCTGTTTTGCTTGTCTCCTCCAGGGCAGGTCTTCCCCCGGTTTCCTTCATAAGAAGCTTCCCCTGCTTAGATGGACAGCTTGGGATCCCTTGAAGAACCATAGGCCCCAGCCAGCATAGCTAGGCCTACCTGATAGGAGCACAGCCTCGGACCAACGTGGTCCCGGGCTGAAATCACACATGCACCTTACGCCAGGAGGGCCACGAGGCGAAGGACCCCAAAAAACGGTGTCTGCCCCTTAAGTACCCCCTCCCAGCATGCACAGCGGGCCACCACTCCTTGGGAAACCGGCGCTATAATTCTTTTTAGTTAAGGACAGAGTGGAGATGGACTAGGATGCCTAATATGTTTTTATTGCTGTCTGTGCCCTCGTTAGGGAAAATTAACTCTCTCGGTTTGTCCTGTTTACCATTATTGTCAAATGTAAAAGTAAAGAACATCTCAAATTTTGGGTTGTCAGTAGTTGACAATAGTTCTGGTGACCTGGGGGTTCCCAAGGAATTCCCTTACTTTGCGTGGATTATCTGTCACTTCCTCTTTTGGGACAGAAAGTCAAGGGAAATCTCCTCAAAAGCACAGATGACAAAAAACGGATTATGGGGGATTATGGTGTGGGGTTGTTTTTCAGAGGTTGGGCTTGGTCCCTTTAGTTTCAGTGAAGAGAACTCTTAAGGCGTCAGCATACCAAGACATTTATGTCAATTTCATGATCCCAACTTTGTGGGAACAATTTGAGAATGGCACCTTCCTGTTCCATCATGATTGTGCACCAGTGCACAAAACAAGCTATATAAAGACATGGATGAGTGAGCTTGGGGTGGGGGAACTTGACTGGCCTGCACAAAGTCCTGCCCTTAACCCGATAGAACAGCATTGGAATGAATTTGAGTGAAGACACTGAGCCAGGCCTTCTCGTTCACATCAGTGCCTGACCTCACAAATGCACTTCTGGAAGAATGGTCAAACATTCCCATAGACACACTCCTAAACATTGTGGACCGCCTTCCCAGAAGAGTTGAAGCTGTTCTAGCTGCACGGAGGGGGGACAACTCAAAATTGAACCCTACGGACTAAGACTGGGATGCCATTAAAGTTCACGTGTGTGTAAAGACGGGTGTCCCAATATTTTTGGTAATATAGTGCATGTCCTTGCTAAAACCGAGCATTTGACGACTGGCAGAATTGCAGCAAAAGAAGCTTGCATGTTTTGGCAAACAGTCTTAATCATAGCATAGTTTAAAACCAAATCTGAATCTGATCCGGTATTCTAGGAGCACATGATCTGAAAATACGGATCAGGTGTACCAAATGACTAGAACTAAAAGCAGACATGGAGCATAGAAACAATGGTGAATGTGGCATAACCCACAATAATCCTAAGAGCCTCTAATATGTTTTTTTGCAGGGGCCTGTAAAGCATTGCACCAGCGATCATCAGATCTTCTGCAGACATGTCGGTGTATAGGCTTGCTCGTATCTCGTACGAGGAAGCCGATTACATGCTGATGGGGAAAAATGAATGAACTACTATGCACTTACCGCGCCATGGTAGTTAATTTGAAAACGACATGCTGACATCCACAAAGGCTGCTGGACCTTGTAGTTTTCCTTTCACAGAGCGCTGTGAAAAAGTTTCATAGTTACATAGACATAGTAGGTGAGGTTGAATAAAGTCCATTATGTCCAACCCATGTGCATGATTTATATGTCAGTATTACATTGTATATCCCTGTATGTTGTGGTCGTTCAGGTGCTTATTTAATAGTTTCTTGAAACCATCGATGCCCCCCGCCGAGACCACCGCTTGTGGATGTGAATTCCACATCCTTGCCGCTCTTACAGTAAAGAACCTTCTATGCAGTTTAAGGCTAAACCTCTTTTCTTCTAATTTTAATGAGTGGCCACGTGTCTTGTTAATCCCCCTTCCACAAAAAAGTTTTATCCTTATTGTGGGGTCACCAGTACAGTATTTATAAATTGAAATCATATCCCAATTTAAGCATCTCTTCTTCAGAGAGAATAAGTTCAGTGCCCGCAACCTTTCCTCATAACTTATATCCTTCAGACCCTTTATTAGCTTTGTTGCCCTTCTTTGTACTCTCTCCATTTCCAGTACCTCCTTCCTGAGGACTGGTGCCCAGAACTAGACGGCATACTTCAGGTTAGGGTTGTCCCGATACCACTTTTTTAGGACCGAGTACAAGTACTGATACTTTTTTTCAAGTAGTCGCCGATACCGAATACCGATACTTTTTTTTTTTTTTAAATGTGTCCACAAATGCAGCCATGTCCCCCCCACAAATGCAGCCATGTCCCCCCACAAATGCAGCCATGTCCCCCCACAAATGCAGCCATGTCCCCCCACAAATGCAGCCATGTCCCCCCACAAATGCAGCCATGTCCCCCCACAAATGCAGCCATGTCCCCCCACAAATGCAGCCATGTCCCCCCACAAATGCAGCCATGTCCCCCCACAAATGCAGCCATGTCCCCCCACAAATGCAGCCATGTCCCCCCACAAATGCAGCCATGTCCCCCCACATATGCAGCCATGTCCCCCCACATATGCAGCCATGTCCCCCCACATATGCAGCCATGTCCCCCCACATATGCAGCCATGTCCCCCCACATATGCAGCCATGTCCCCCCACATATGCAGCCATGTCCCCCCACATATGCAGCCATGTCCCCCCACATATGCAGCCATGTCCCCCCACATATGCAGCCATGTCCCCCCACATATGCAGCCATGTCCCCCCACATATGCAGCCATGTCCCCACACATATATGCAGCCATGTCCCCACACATATATGCAGCCATGTCCCCACACATATATGCAGCCATGTCCCCACACATATATGCAGCCATGTCCCCACACATATATGCAGCCATGTCACCCCCATATCCCCCATATTTGCAGCCATGTCAGCCCCATACCTACATCCTGCATCGCCGCTGCCGCCGCTTAGTTAATACAGGCGGGGAAGATAACAGCTTTCATTTGAATAGCTGTATCGTTTCCTGCCGCGCCGCATATAGACACTCCCCCTTGCTCGCGATCTGTCCAATCACGAGCAAGGGGGAGTGTCTATGTGCGGCGCCGCGGGAAACGATACAGCTATTCAAATGAAAGCTGTTATCTTCCCTGCCTGTATTAACTAAGCGGCGGGGATGCGGCGATGGTGCTGTGCGGCGGCGGGAGGGGGGGGGGGGGCGAGTATTCTATTCTGGTATCGGGGGTATTTGCGGGAGTACAAGTACTCCCGCAAATACTCGGTATTGGGACAACCCTACTTCAGGTGAGGCCGGACCAGAGTCTTGTAGAGCGGAAGAATTATCATTTTATCTCTGGAGTTGATCCTTTTTTTGATGCATGCCAATATTCTGTTTGCTGTGTTAGCAACAGCTTGGACCCCCAGGTCCCTTTCCATCCTAGATTCCCCCAGAGGCCCCCCCCCCCCCAGTGTATAATTTGCATTTGTATTTTTGCCACCCAAATGCATTAATTTAAATTTTTCTACATTGAACCTCATTTGCCATGTATTTGCCCACCCCATTAATTTGTTTAGATCTTTTTGCATGGTTTCCACATCCTGCGGGCATGTTGGAACAGGCCCCTTCCTGTTCCAACATGACTGTGCACGAGTGCACAAAGCAAGGTCCATAAAGACATGGATGCGCAAGTTTGGGTTGGAGGAACTTTACTGGACGGCACAGAGTACCGACCTCAACCCGCTAGAACATCTTTGGGATGAATTAGAGTGGAGTCAGTGCCTGACCTCACAAATGCGCTTCTGGAAGAATAATCAACATTCCCATAGACACACTCCTAAACCTTGTGGACAGCCTTCCCAGAAGAGTTGATGCTGGTATAGCTGCAAAGGGTGAGCCAACACAATATTAAACCCTACGGACTAAGACTGGGATACCATTAAAGTTCATGTGCGTGTAAAGGCAAGTGTCCCAATACTTTTGATAAAATGGTGTATGTTCTAACATACGTTAATAGACCTGTTAAAAATGCATTAGGTAGATTTCACAATATATGTGTGCTAACATGAATTAATACATACTGTACATATCCAGAGAAAAAAAATGAAAAATCATAGACTCATTTTAGAAAAGATTTGGTGGTTCATCATGGGGAATCTCCAGGGTGTAAATCCACCAAGCCTCACTCTGAAGAAGTCACATTTGAAGTGATGAGAGATGTTAGAAATATTTTTGGCATTAGGATTGCCAGAGTCACAATAATGTTTCCCTATAGGTACTCTTAAGCCTCATACACACTATCGGATTTTCATCGGACAAAGCGTAGGACATTTGTCCGAAGGGTTTTGGCCATAAACTTGTCATGGATACAAACGGCAACAAACACAAAACAACATGGTTTTTCAGCTCTTTAGCGCCACCCTTTGGGCAACTTCTGCTAATGTTGTGTTATGGTGAGCATTGCTTCTGAGCATGCGTGTTTGTACTTTTGGAGTTTTGTCCGAAGGACTTGTGTACACACGATCAGACAATCCGACAAAACACATTTGTTGGCAGACAATTTTAAAGCATGCTATACAACATTTGTCCATGGAAAATCTGACAACAATTGTCCAATGGAGCGTACAAACGGTCGGATTTTCTGACAACAGCCTGCCATCACACAATTCCCGTTACATAATCCAATAGTGTGTACAGGTCTTTAGGGGGTGGACTGTGCACCCCACATACTGAAGCATACACCATGGCTTGACAAATTTGCTTGGAATCTAGGAGCCAGCTAATAAAGTTAGGAGCCAGGAACGCGCCCGTCCCGCCAAGCTCGCGGACAGAAGCGAACGCATACGTATGTAGCCCCCGCATATGAAAGCAGTTTTTTAACCACACATGTGAGGTATTGCCGCGATCGTTAGAGTGAGAGCAATAATTCTAGCCCTAGACCTCCTCTGTAACTCAAAACATGCAACCTGTAGAATTTTTTAAATGTTGCCTATGGAGATTTTAAAGGGTAAAAGTTTGTTGCCATTCCACGAGCGGACGCAATTTTTAAGCGTGACATGTTGGGTATCAATTTACTTGGCGTAAAATTATCTTACACAATATATATATAAAAATTGGGCTAACTTTACTGTTTTATTTTTTAATAAAAAAATAGTGTATTTTTTCCCAAAAAAGTGCACTTGTAAGACCGCTGCGCAAATACGGTGTCACAGAAAGCATTGCGACCACCATTTTATTCTCTAGGGTGTTGGAATAAAAAAAAAAAGAAATTTTATATATATATATAAATGTTTGGGGGTTCTAAGTAAAGGGAAGGAGCTGGGCGGGCAGTTAAAACAGGCAGGGGAAGTTCCATTAGCATTGCTAGTTGTCTTGTCATACCAACGGCCACCACAAGAGGGCCCCCGATTCCAGAAGGAAGCATAGGACTACAAAAGGCAATTACCGGCTGGCGCGGTCCAACACAATCCCCCTGGGGGGGGGGCACGGAGACAGGATACCCCAGCTGTGACGCCCCAGGTGCCAGGTCGCTAATTCTAGTCACAAATGCGACCTGGTGCCCGGGGTTTGTCGAGCCCTGGCATACACAATAGGCATTCCCCCAGATGCACAGTATATTTTTAATTGCAATTAATATATTGTATGTGGTATGTTTGAGTAGCAAAAGACTTGAATTTAGTACTTCCTCTATGGATCCTACAATATACAGAGAGCCATTACATATTGGTAATAGGGGAAGTACATAGTAACCTCAGAGTATTATTTCCACTTCCCAACCAGCAATGCCGTATAATTAGGGTCTCTTTTATCAAGTTTCTTAGTTACCTAGTTCTCCTAGGGGACCCCACAGTCCTTATTTATGTGGCCTTCCCTTCCACCATGTGTCAGTCAGCTCTTTCTATAACTCAACAGATATTATGTACAGTGAAAAGAAACAGGACTTGAAAGACCCAACCGGTTTATCCAGGCTTTCACTTATTATATATTGCTTTCTCAGGTTCCTGGATGTGAACCAGATTGCTATGATACATCAGAACACCTACAGTGCGCCTTTTGTGTTTACTTTTAATAATACGTATTGCCAACATTCTTATTGTGATATGTGTAGCTTCAAGTCTGGTTAGTACAATGAGCATTTCCAATTTATCATATCCTGCATAATGGTGTGGCTTAAAAAAAATCAGCAGCAAGCGGTGGTGTTGGGGTTCCTTATTATTGTTACTCTTGAAAATCCCATCAAACATGGAATGTTTGTTTCTACTGTAGCCAACGCACATGGAGGGCTGAGCCGCTTATTTTTGCCTATTCTTGCCTGTAAAGTTGCGTGATGGTGGGCAAAATTTGGTTTATTTGAAGTCCACTAGCCACTTCGGGTCTGGAAGGTTCACCCCCCTTTCGTGATCAGGCCATTTTTTGCGATACCGCCCTGTTACTTTAATTGGTTGTGCGACGCTGTACCCAAATAAAATGTTTGTCCTTTTTTTTATTTCACAAATGGCTTTCTTTTGGTGATATTCACCTCTGTGATTAAAAAAAATATATATTTTACTTTCTACCATAAAACACACCCGATAAAAAAAATGAATTGAATTTCTTCATCGATTTCTGGCCAATGTGTATTCTGCTACATATTTTTTGGTAAAAAAATCCCAATAAGCGTATATTGATTGGTTTGCACAAAAGTTATAGCGTCTAAAAAATAAAGGATATTTTTTTTACTAGTAATAGCGGCGATGAGTGACAATTTAAAAAAAAAATATATATTTTGTTGTCGTTGAGCTATTGCATTTAAATTACTCTGGTCAGTGCCGCAGCCTACTGGCTGCAGCAGCTGATCAAGTGAAAAGTTTTCCCTTTTGACAGATGTTGATCTAACTATTTGAATTTGGTTGGACAGGGAGGGCCACACACACATCAAAATGCAGCCAATCCTTGCTTTTTTTCTCCCCTGTAGCAAGCCATTCAGAGGGAGAAAAAAACATTCTGTGTGCATGAGGCCTAAGGCTCGGTTCACATGTATGCAAATTGGATGCTGTAACGGGAGGGCCCGTGGGACCCAGAGGCTCTTGCAGGGTGTGGGGTACTCCTGTTTCAGCTTCACCAATGACTCTAGTGTCTAAAGTCATCATATGTCCACTAGGGGCATAGGATGACTGAGAAATGATATCTTGGATTACAGGAGATGGGACAGTAATGATAATTTACAATGTATTCCAGGATATCTTGAAATATTACAGGTTGTTGATTCCAAACCCAACCGGTCAATAGAGTGATTCATTCAATGTGGGAACAAAGACTGTTAAAGGGGAGGTTCACCTAAAAATAAACTTAACATTGCATTTATGAGATTAATGACAATTAGAATCGGCTGTTTTTTTTAAAAAGATACGTCCGTACATACCCTTTCCTATATGTATTCTCATCGCCGCTTCCAGGTATGATGTTCGGGTTGGGCGTTCCTAACTGATTGACAGGCATCCGACCTACGCATACAGTGTGTCACGAGATGCCGAAAGAAGCCGAACGTCGGTGCGCAGGCGCCGTATAGAGCCGCACCGATGTTCGGCTTCTTTCGGCATCTCGTTACGCGCTGTATGCATCGGTCGGATGCCTGTCAATCAATTAGGAACGCCCAGCCTCGACGATCATACCCGGAAGCGGCGATGAGAAAACATATAGGAAACGGTATGTACGGACGTATTTTTTTAAAAAAAACAGCCGATTCTAATTGTCATTAATCTCATAAATGCAATGTTAAAAGTTTATTTTTAGATGAACCTCCACTTTAAGGTGTTTAATGTCGTCTGCTACTGTCATGTAAATGAACCTTAGTTTGGCTCTCGAGAACCTTTCATTGTGCGATGCTAATTGACACTGTATTGGGTGAATTTCTATTGATGATAAATGTGTATTGTATAGCAGGTGAGAAGAGTTTATCTCGGAGTCACCTTGTCTGGGTAAATGATTAGTAATTAGCTCATGTAGATTATCTCGGAGTCAGACTGGCTGTCTCCTAAAAGATGTGTATTGAGCTCCTTGTTTCATGTTGTGGGTGGAGTTGGGTCATTGTTCATTGTGGTTCCTAAACTGTATATAAGAAGCCTGAGTTTCCCATTAAAGTCTATCCGTTTTGAACCAGAGAACAGAGCTGTGTGTCTCGTTTCTGGGGAATACATATGGTCCATGTTCGCCTGACGAATTGTGGAGTGTCGATAAGCTGTCGTGGGTTGGTGGAATGGAGTATCGTAAACGGCGTTAACCCCTGACCGTTACAGATGCATTTTCAACGGTGCATCCGATTCGCATGACATGTGAATTAAACAGTTTTCTATGATGCAGCAGCAGTGCGATTTCACTGGTACGGATTTTTAGGGGAACCCCACACCAAAAAAATGGCATGGGGCCCCCAACCCAAATTTATGGCAGAACCTTATCTGAGCATGCAGCCTGAGTGAGCACCCAGCCCCTCCTAAACAATGACAGGCCACATGCCCTCATGTCTTTTCTTCGGTGTTGTCGCATAAAAAGATGTGAGGGGTGTACTCACTTTTGTGAGATTTTTTATATATATATATGTGTATGTATGTATGTATGTGTGTGTGTGTGTATAGAAATTTAGTCAAAAATATTGTGACACCCCCCCAGACACATGAACATTGACATCCCCAGCCTTAATCAATAGGGTTGTATATTGAGGTGGCCCACCCTTTCCAGCTATAACCGCTTCAACTCTTCTGGGAAGGCTGTCCACAAGGTTTAGGAATGTGTCTATGGGAATGTTTGACCATTCTTCCAAAAGCGCGTTTGTGAGGTCCTGCACTGATGTTGGATGAGAAGGCCTGGCTCACAGTCTCTGCTCTAATTCATCCCAAAGGTGTTCTATTGGGTTGGGGTCGGGACTCTGTGCAGGCCAGACAAGTTCTTCCATCCAAACTTGCTCATCCATGTCTTTATGGATCTTGCACATAGGGCTATCAAACTGCAGTGTGTCATTCCTGGCATTTTAGGGACATGTGCAGTGTCCAGTGCCGCTGAAGGCTGTACGGAGCGGTACTGGCATTTAGGTGCAGGGACCAAGGTCACCAACATAGAAGACAAGCATTCTGGATCTTCTTCCCTAAACACAAAGACCTTTTAAATGCCACTCACACCGGGCTGGACGCTGCACCTGTCACTAATGGGCGCACTAAAACGCCTGGAGTTATACTCTGCAGATGGACGGGCCCTGTTAGCAAAGAGCCTAATGGTTTTGATGGGATCATAGGATTAATTGTAGTAAAACAGTATGTAATTTCTCATGTCTCACTCTTACTTTTTATGTCACCAACACATTTCTCTCGCATACGCTTTTGTTTGAGGTTTGTGTACTGCACACAGTCGGGACTGGACTGCTTTTCTTGGTATAGATGAAGAATTTTGAAGTAATCTGTATTATAATTTTGAGGTAATTTCTGAGGTAATATGTACGTTTTCAGTCAAGTGGCCAATAGCTGTTTAAGTGGCATTTAAGGGCCTGAAATTAAAGGGGTTGTAAAGGTAAAACATGTTTTCCCTAAATAGCTTCCTTTACCATAGTGCAGTCCTCCTTCACTTACCTCATCCTTCCATTTTGCTTTTAAATGTCCTTATTTCTTCTAAGAAATCCTCACTTCCTGTTCTTCTGTCTGTAACTCCACACAGTAATTTGACACTTTCTCCCTGGTGTGGAGACAACTTCTTGAGGGGGGAGAGGGTGAGCAGGAGTGTCAGGACGCCCACCAACACACAGAGAAAGGAGCTATCTGCAAAGTAGAGAGTGTCCCGACCCTCCTGCTCACCCCCTCCCCCCTCAAGAGGCTTTCTCCACACCAGGGAGAAAGTGTCAAATTATTTTGTGTAGTTAAACAGAAGAACAGGAAGTGAGGATTTCTCAGAAGAAATAAGGACATTTAAAAGCAAAATTTAAGGATGAGGTAAGTGTAGGAGGACTGCACAGGTAAAGGAATTTAGGGATTTTTTTTTTAATCTTTACAACCCCTTTAAACAGAATGGTGGGCTTTTTCAATGTAAATTTTTAAAAAGATGGCTTATAAAATGACACTTGTATAACCACGAAGTACAGGCAAACACGCCAGGTCAATAGCAGACTCCTGAAACTTTTTATGTTTATATTATAGCGTTACTTAATATCCAGGAAAGAAAAAGCAGCGGTGAGTGTTTAGCATCAGGGTATTAAGGGCTATAGAGAAAGCACTTTAATTGAAGCATGTACCTTTAGATATGTGGATGAGGGCCAAATTTCTGCAAGGTTACGTTATTTGTTGGTCATTTTTTTATAGTCGTGATTCTTTTAGAATGTCATATGAGAGGGTTTATAAGGCCTTACCTCAACAACAGACACGACTGCTGAGAAGCATAGGCTCATTTATGACCTACTAATTAACCAATATCTTACCCCCAAAAAAAGAAATGGAAGCTGAATAAGTTGGAAATAGGGCAAGGCCACAATTTTATTGAACTTTGCAAATGTAACAGCTTTCCAAATGTACAAAACAACAATGCCAGTCAGTTATACTGTGAGCACCCATAGTCTAAGAGGCCTGACCTTACCATCGGTGCCAGACAGGCATTAACCACTCGTCAAATGATGATGGAGTGGTGTGGCTCTTGCTCTAGTGCAATGGCCACCCAGAAAGGCCATTCTCACGTGCCCGCGGGAGGGGGGGGATGGGTGGTGCTTGCAGCGTGGTGATTGCGTCTTCGCCATGTTCCTAAGACATGGCGCGTGACCCCGATTCCTGTAAAGTCCTGATGACGCTGCTCTTTATCCATGTGATCGACTGTCCAATCACAGCTGGTCACCTGTAAATGCGATGTGCCAGTAACCGGCTCTCATCCCCTCACACTGACAGTGTGTGGTGAGGAGAGCCGATCAACGGCATCTCCTCGCAGGGGACACCCTGACAGGTAATCGGGGCGCAGATCATCCGTGCCCTGATTATAGTGATACCTTTCAGTGTCTGCCCATCAGTGCGGAATATCAGTGCCACCTAATCAGTGCCCATCAGTGCACATCAGTGCAGGTGAAAAAATTACTTATTTCCAAAATTTACTGACAGAAACTTTCAAAATTTTCCGTCTTTTTTTGTTTTGTTTTTGTGAAAGGAAAAAAAAAACATCAGTGATTAAATACCACCAAAAGAAAGCTCTATTTGTGTGAAGAATACAATTACATTTTTTTTGGGTACAGTGTATCATGACCAGGCAATTGTTGTTCAAACTTTAGAAGAGAAGGGCCATGGGACTTTAGATGAGGCATAAAAGGGCGTATGGGCTGGTGTGGATTATCAAAAGTGGATTGACTGACACCGTCCCATCAGGGAAGTCTCTGTGGTCAATTAAAATTGCTAAATAATCATTCCGAGAAAAGAAAGTCAAGGAGTCAAATATAAAATTTCATAATGTGTATCATAATATATAATACAAAGATCATGCTGTCAGAGGCATAATACATGTAGTGATAATCACATTGGCATAATTGATCATTTATTTTATTTTTTAGCTAAATTGCTCGCACCCCACTCCTGATGACTGGCTTTAAACGCCAAGAAACGCGTCAAGTTCATACTCAGGGATGCCAAGATAAGCTTGCCCAATAATGTATGCTCATATAACTGGTCTTTTTTATAACAATTTTTTTTGGATTAATATATATACTGGATTTGTTACTGTTATGTCAATGTATTATTATTGCTTGTATTAGTCATGTCCTAAATTATGAATATCAATTCTGCCAATGTGATCATCACTCTGCCTCTGACAGCATGATCTTTGTATTGTATATTATGATACACATTATATTATGACATTTTATATTTAACTCCTTGACTTTCTTTTCTCGGAATGATTATTTAGCAATTTTTATTGACCACAGAGACTTCCCTGATGGGACGGTGTCAGTCAATCCACTTTTGATAATCCACACCTTCCCATACGCCCTTCTCTTCTAAAGTTTTCTATTTTACAGGCATGGAGGCATGACTTAGGGTTACTTGGTTTCCAACAGGTCACTTACTCTCTTTTAAAAAAATTTTATTAAAAGTGCAACAGTGCTGAAAAATGGTCTGGGCAGGAAGGGGGGTGAAAGTGTCCTGTATTGAAGTGGTTAAACTGATCTCAAAATTTAACTTGAGGACATAGTCCATAAAGCAACATCAAAACCGCCATTAAAGCTGTGACAAAACATCACAATGGCCAGGAGGGTGGGCAACTCTTGTGAATCTCCTCAGAGCAGTTGGACGGGCTTCAGCAAAGCCTTTATTCTTTAAAATGGTTGTAAGCCCTTACAGACCACTTTAACCTACATGCAAGACTAGATTAAGGCTTACCTGTAGGTGCAATAAAAGGTTTAGGAGATATTTGCAAAAAATAGCGGCACCGATGCGGCGCATGCATCAGGCGCATACGTACTGAGCGTGCCGCTACTAACAGCATCATGCCGTTAGTGGCGGCGCATGCGCGGGAGTGACATCATCGCTGCTCCAGCCAGTCACAGCGCCGGAACAGTGATACCTGGAAGTCACTCCGGGTATCATGGCGGCGTCGGAGGAGGCGAACAAGGGCCGATGCGGGGGCTTCGATCTCAGGAAAGTACTTCATAATGAGCTCCTTTTTTTTTTTCACAAGAGGGTTTACTTCCTCTTTAAGTTCAGGCTCCACCCAGTCACCTTGGGTCTTTGTACAATCCCAAGGTCTTAGGTTTACTTGTGAGTATAACCTTATCGGGAGCCTGTCCTACTGTCTTTCAATGATCCGTATCATCAGTGACAGTTCAGGCACACTTCTCGGGGTGCCAGTTGCGCGTGGCCCAGAAAAAGACACAGATGCAAATATGTGATCCCTGAGCATTAGAGGACCCCAATCTATAAACCTGGCAGTAATGTATAGGGGGAAATAATCATATACTGTATACCTGTCCTGCCTCTATGCTGCCTGAGTCCCCGCTCTTACACTGCCATTTGTAAAATGTTGCTTGATACTGCGCATGCGTAAGATGCAGTGCCTGACATGCGTTTCGTCAAATGCATTGCTGTACGGCACTACATGTAACTATTAAAAAAAACTTTAGTTATTCTTTAATTGTTTTCAGATATACTCTAAAGCATATATGAGTGAGAGGGGAAGTCAATGTTTCTTATCACAAACATATACGATACTTGTCTAGACTACATTTTTCCAAGATATGTTTCTGCACATTTTTCCCTGCTTCTCTCGGAATTTTACATATTCATTATGTCTCAACCTGACAAGTACTACTCAAAAATCTGTACATTTACTTTACCAACAGTTTCCTCATACAGGAATGTTCTCTTAAAATTTCCTAAATTCTAATGTTTCCTACATCTCCAGCAAATCAGATCTTAGTAGTCATGCTATCGTGCATTTGTTTCAGACATTTTGTAATACCATTTCTTTTCTTTTTTAGTAAAAATATATTAACTATCTGTACCTTCATGGCTGTATTTAGTTCAAAATGTTAGTGGATGTAAACCCCAAAAAAATATATTTTTTTTTTGATGTCACAATGTAGAGTATAAGATTTCCTATCATCTGTGCCCAGTCTTGCCACACAGAGTTAATCCAGCGCTGAGTAATCCTCTTTTAAAGTCCAGTGCAAATTAACCGGACTTCAGATAAAAACCTGCCAAATTAGGTTAAGTCCGTTTCTCTGTTTTTGCTTTCAGTAACAGGTTATTTACAAATATAGCGTGGACATGTTTATCATAACAAGAGGTGATCCAAAGTTCATTGTATATTACTAGGATGTGTTATGATGTTATATCACCTCATGTTATGATAAACATAACATATGATAAACATGTCCTAGCTATATTTGTAAATAACCTCTCACTCAAAGCAAGAAGAGAGATTCCGGACTTTTTGATTTAGGCAGGGTTTTATCTGGAAGGCTGTTCGTTTTCACTGAACATAAAAGAGGATTACTCAGCGCTGGATTAACTCTGTGTGGCAAGACTGGGCACAAATGATAGGAAATATTATACTCTACATTGTGACATAAAAAAATAAAAAAACATTTTTTGGGTTTACATCCACTTTAACAAAGAATTGAAAGTGATTGTAATAAACAAATATGTCGTTCTATTCTGCTCTGTGCAATAGTTATGCACAGAGCAGCCTGATCCTGCTCTCTTCAGTTCTTCCACTAGCAGGAGCTAGCATGTCCTTCCTTCCCCTCTCAGCAACTTCTTGTACACATCCACTTCACTACACTGCAGGCGGCACATTCTAGCTCTGAACAAGATTCCAGATGGTGGCAACAGGGGGATGTTGGCACGTTTGCTCATATACCTCACTGGAGGCGCATGTGACAGGATGACAATACAGGGGCACAGTTGGAAGAAGTGGCTGAACAGGGTCTTTCATGGCATGATCACCAGGTATTGTTTCAAGAGAGGAAACGTGAACGTGGCCATAGTTGCACATGTCAGTAAAAGTATGTATGCATTTTCTGCACACGATCGTTTTTCGGCACAAAAAAAAAACAGTTTTTTAAAACGTCATTTAAAATGATCGTGTGTGGGCTTCACATTGTTTTTCATCTTCTGAAAAACGACAAAAAATTAATTCGAGAATGCTGCATTTTTTTTTAACGTCTTTAAAAATTTTGTTTTTCGGGTTGTAAAAAAATGATTGTGCGCGTGGTCTAAAACGACGTTAAAAACAACGTTTTTAAACCCACGCATGCTACATGCTGAAAAAACTTTTTTTTTAATGCCGAAAAGTGATCGTGTGTATGCGGCATAGCAATGCAAATAACTACTCTGATTTCTCTGTACACTGTATACTTCTCACAGTGTGCACTGCAAGCTTCAGCAAGTCAGAATCTATTTAATTTCCTCTGTGGAGGAAAGCCCATATAGGGCAAACCACATTTCTTCTGTGGACAGGTCACCCCGCCTGTCCTGTGTGGACAGGTCACCCCGCCTGTCCTGTGTGGACAGGTCACCCCGCCTGTCCTGTGTGGACAGGTCACCCCGCCTGTCCTGTGTGGACAGGTCACCCCGCCTGTCCTGTGTGGACAGGTCACCCCGCCTGTCCTGTGTGGACAGGTCACCCCGCCTGTCCTGTGTGGACAGGTCACCCCGCCTGTCCTGTGTGGACAGGTCACCCCGCCTGTCCTGTGTGGAGGATTGTCCCTGACGTGGCACATTAATTAATTGGATTTCAGCTCCTTCAGTCAGAGGCTCCGCTCTCATGTGGGCATTATCTAGGGTGGTGTGCATGGAAACAACAGAACAGTGGGGAAGCGAGGAAAGGTTATCATATTCAGCTGAAGGTGATGGTGGTGGTGGGGGGGGGTTGTTGGTGACCCCTTCACTCTTTCCTGTTTTGTCTTGAGAAAGGGAATCTGTATTTTAGTGTTCCTTTATTGTTTCTTCACAGTTTGACCAATTGCACTATTCCTCTGGTTTATTGCAGGACCATGAAGCTGGGCGTCCTGGACATCCACGAGGCCCTAGGCTACTGCCGATGTTACCTTGTGGATGATCCAGCTCTTGTACCATGGCCATGCTTTAAAAAAACTAGCTGCACTTTACAAAGTAATGGAGCAAAATGAGACGGTGAATTATTTTATTTGTACAAAGTGGGGGAATTTATCGAAACTGGAGTAGCGAACCGTGCATGGCAACCAATTGGCTTTTCTCTTAAGCTTGTTCAGTAAAGCTTTAAAAATGAAACATAAAAGCTGATTGAAAATCTAAAATGTCAAAAGGATAGCGCTGTGCAGAAATATGTATTTTCTGTTCTTGGCGCTTTAATACTGTACCTGAAAATCAGTACATTTTATAATGTGATATACCTGCAAAAGAAAAAAGATACGGGGAGATAAGCGCCAAACCACCAATAGTGTAAAAAAAGTTAAAATACAAAGCTTATACACTCAGACATCACTGGAATAAGCTCCATGTAAAAGTCATCAGTTCTGAATCCAGTCCACACCAGAGCGGCTGACAGGAGGGCTTTGATGCCAGGGCAGGATTCCAAGCAAGCCACCAGGGAACCATCACGGGAGACTCGGATCTGTCAAGAAGCTGTCAACCATCCAGGGTGCTGTGACCAATCAGAACGCGTTTCAGAGGCCAAACCTTGTCTTTTGGTAACGGCTCTAGTTTCTTTGTTCAGATTTCCCTAAACTTGTCCAGGGTTCCAAAGGTTCACTCCTGTCATTAAAAATGATGTATAACTGAAGACCTTTATTTGGATAGTGGACACCTATCAAGTTTTATTTTTATCTAGGGGGATTCACTCTTTTTTTCACATTTGGTGAATTTGGCACCAGGACAAAGTTGAAAAAACTAATTTTGAGTGGTCACCACAGAAGGGAAATCTTCCAAAGGGGGAATTGGTTCTGGTGACTACCAGGGATTCCCTCACTTTTCCGGCATTTCCTCCCACTTCCTGTTGTGGCTATGGGACAGGAAGTGAAGGAAAATCTCCCCAATGTGACACAGATGGAAAAAATAAAAACTCTTGCAGGGGTTACAAGCCTTCCCTTTCTCTATGCAGAACAAAGACAAAAAGTTTTGCTTTCAGTTCTACTTTCTACTTCAGTTCTACAAGTGATACTACACACATACTGTTTAATTTACATTGTCCCTTCTATTTCTGTATATGGATGATTTAATAAAAAAAAAAATCCAAGTAAGTTTTTCCTAATTGATATACATCTGTCACATGACCCAGCTCTCTCTCAGCCTATCTGCAGGGAAAAATAAGCAGGAGGAGCTTCTAGACCTCTTCTGCTGATCACATTATTTAAAAATAAATAATGAATATCAGTAAACTGTTTTAAATTGTCATACAAATATATACACTATATTACCAAAAGTATTGGGACACCTGCCTTTACACGTACATGAATTTTAGTGGCATCCCAGTCTTAGTCCGTAGGGTTCAATATTGAGTTGGCTCACCCTTTTGCAGCTATAACAGCTTCAGCTCTTCTGGGAAGGCCGTCCACAGGGTCACAGTCTGTGTTACACCTCTCCATCCTGTGTCTTAGTAAAAGAGGGAAGTGAAGCCTCCATTAATCTACATGGGATATCCCGCCCATATTTTATTTAGCTGGTTAGTGGGCATGGAGTAGGAAAGGGATGGAGAGCACTGAATTTACCACTGTGTATACACCCACATATGTGACTCTATAGTCATATGGGCTGCTCAGATGTGATAGAAAGGAAATGCTGCACTGGGTACATGAACAGAAGGTGAAGATTGAGAACAGCAGGATCAACCTGTTGTTTTTTTTTTTTTTTTGCAGAATACAGAAAACATAGTGAGTATGAGCAGTATGTAATGCACCATTTTTTGTTTTTACCATTTTTTCATGATGTGGAATTGGTGACACATTAGAACTTTCAGTAAGTCATAATGTAATGCAAATACAGGGGCTTCCTAAAAAAAATGGCTATATTAAATATGATAAACACCAAACCAGTTAGACTTGTGATATTTCTTGTATGGCATTCCCAATTCCCTGACCCCGTTCATTGGTAGTAGTTGATCTTTATTTGAAGCCTATCATGAGTAAAATGCAGAGGCTGTCATTGTTGACCTCCCAAATGGCAGTTGGCAGGCTGTCTGAAACTACTGAAGGCACAATCACTGCACAAGTTTAGAAGACGGAGTTTTATCTTGCTGCAAATCTGTTCCTACGAAGGTAGATGGTCAGAACGACTAGCTTTTTCAGAACGCGGTCAGCTTCGGGAGCTCCCAAATTTCTCATGTGACAGGTTTCCTTTAAATGCAATCCTCCCTAATTGAAAGTCCTAACGAGCAGGACATCGGGGAAGTGCTGACACAGCCGTTCTCACCTGGCCCCAGGACAGTTATTGTGATGGATTCTGCAAATCATTCATCGCTTGGGGGAAACACAGCACTGAGGACACACAATGAGAAATATTCCGCTTTCCACTGGCTTATTACACACCAAAATAAGGGGAGCCTTGGCATGAAAGGGAGAAGTAATTAGAGAAATATGGTTGTGTGATCTATACTTACAGATGGTGTTTTTCTATCAGGCTCCTTCTCGGATCATTCCATGCAATTATTGGCACGGATTTTGCTTAGTGATACGTCACTTGAACCTGTCAATCCAGGAATCTGGGTTAGCGAGTCCCTCCATTGGCTGATTAACTCTTAGCTGTTGGTCCTGAAAACGTTTCCATTTCTTCGAAGCTTCATTATTAACGACCCTTTTCATTACAGTTGAAAACTAAAAAATAGATCCTTTTGAATTAAAGCGGATGGCCCATTAAAAAAATATATTAAAAGCCAGCAGCTACAAATACTGCAGCTGCTGACTTTTAATATTGGGACACTTACCTGTCCCGGAGTCCAGCGGCGTCTGCAGCAGAGGACAAGCATTCGCTCGTCTCTCTGCTGCTCCCCCCTCCATCCATGGTAGGAAACAAGGAAGTGAAGCGCTCCGGCTTCACTGCCCGGTTCCCTACGGCGCATGCGCGAGTTGCGCTGCGCCCGCCGATTGGCTCCCGCTGTGTGCTGGGAGCCAAGAGTTCCCAGCACACAACGGGAAAAACCCATCTTTTGCCCGAGACTGTGGGGGCGGGCGGAAGTGGTGCAAATACCTGTCTTTAGACAGGTATCTGCAGCCCCCTCCCCCCTGAAAGGTGTCAAATGTGACACCGGAGGGGGGGAGGGTTCCGATCAGCGGAACTTCACTTTAGGGTGGAGATCCGCTTTAAGGGAGAACTTAAAGGGTAACTCCACTTTTGTGGGAAAAAAAGGCAAATAAAAACATAATATAGATTATACAATTGCGACACAAGTCATATTGTAATTGAATGTTATGAAAAATTACCTTTTCTTTATAATCTGCAGCTCTGTAATTTTCTGTAAAATGCAATATGACAACCTGGAGACGTCAACCAGAAACCAAATTTCCTGCTTGTGTGATTGGCTCACTGATTTTCCCAGAAGTCGTTACTAAGATACAAGTCAGATTTTTGGCATCCCCTGTAACAAAAATAACATTTTTAGTGAGATACTCCCAATAGGAACACGTCTAAAGGAATGCAGACCCTGCAATTTTGCTCATTTGGAGATCTGCAGGTGCAGCGGATGGTTAATTATGAAACCACTCTTATTAGACTAACTCAACACAGAGAAACACACTGTGATTTCCTTAGAATAATACACCTTGATTTCTAAAGAATAACAAAAGATAGGGATCTGCAACAAAGTTTGTTAACCCTTTCATGCCTAAGCCTATTTCTGAGATTTGGTGTTTACAAGTTAAAATCCATATTTTTTGCTAGAAAATTACTTAGAACCCCCAAACATTATATATTTTTTTTAGCAGAGAATTTAGAGAATAAATTGGCGATTGTTCAAATATTTTATATTTTATGTCGGACGGTATTTGTGCGGCAGAGTTTTAAACGCAACTTTTTGTGAAAAATTGATGAATTAAAAAAAAATGAAAAAGTAAAGTTAGCCCAATTTTTTTGTGTAATGTGAAAGATAATGTTACGCGGAGTAAATATATACCAAACATGTCACGCTTTATGATTGAATGCACTCGTGGAATGGCGACAAACTACGGTACCTAAAAATCTCCATAGACGACGCTTTAAACTTTTTACGGTTACCAGGTTAGAGTCCTGGAGAAGGTCTAGAGCTAGAATTATTGCTGTCGCTCTGACAATCGCGGCGATACCTCACATGTGTGATTTTAACACCGTTTTCATATGCGGCCGCCACTTCCGTATGCGGTTACTTTGTTGCGCGAGCTCGCGGGGAGGGAAGCGCTTTAAAAAAGTGTTTTTTCTTCTTTATTTTATTTTTATAACGTAAAAAAAACAAAACACAATTTTAATATTTTGATCACTTTTATTGCTGTCACAAGGAATATAAACATCCCTTGTGACAGTAATGGGTGGTGATAGGTACTCTTTATGGAGGGATCGGGGGTCTTAAAGACCCCCGATCCCTCCTTTGCAATTAGAAGTATTCAGATCACCGAAAACGGCGATTCTGGATACTGTGTATTTTTTTTAAATCCGGCGCCATTGGCAGCCGAGAAACCTGGAAGTGACGTCATGACGTTGCTTCTGTGTTTACATTGCGGAGACTGAATCGAAGCCTGGACACTGGAGGTGCCGGATCGAGGATTGGGTCTCCCGGTGGGACGGGAGGCCCGGTCAGAGTGGCGCGAGGCGGTAGGAGGGGGGATGTCCCCTCCCGCTCCTTTGGCATAACAACCGATGCGGCTTTCAACCGCATCGGTTGTTATGCCTGGATAGCCAATCGCCGGCTCTAAACACCGGTACCGGGATGATGCCTGCAGCTGTGGGCATCATCCCGGTATAACCCCCGAAAGCCGAAGGACGCATATATGCGTACGCTCGATGTGAAAGGGTTTTAAAATCCCTGCAATGTACACAAATCATCCAGAGGGGAAAGTTTTTTTTGTCAACAAAAGTGGAGTTACTCTTTAAATTCAGAATGTAAGAAATACAGTGAATTTCAACCCAACATAATAACAATAATAAAGTGTGTGACATCTCCAACTGAGATGGCTGGTTGGAGGTAGGGACTGCACTGGACTGGTTCAGATTTCCTTAATCATTATTCAGTGGTTTTGCAGATGAATGATTATGTTTAACTCCCTTTGGCGATATGGGCTGCCATCTAACTGGCGCGAATGCGATATCGCTTCAGTGGCAAAGATATTAGACAAGGACGAAGGAGCGCCCAATGTCCAAAGTGATATCACACTTGATGGGAAATTAAGTCTTTTACTGAGAGTCACATATACGTATCAACCCAATGCGTTTCGAGGAGGTGTCCCCCTTCTTCATGACAGACAAGAATATTAATATAGGTGTGTTTTATACAGGGAGTGCAGAATTATTAGGCAAATTAGTATTTTGACCACATCATCCTCTTTATGCATGTTGTCTTACTCCAAGCTGTATAGGCTCGAAAGCCTACTACCAATTAAGCATATTAGGTGATGTGCATCTCTGTAATGAGAAAGGGTGTGGTCTAATGACATCAACACCCTATATCAGGTGTGCATAATTATTGGTCGACTTCCTTTCCTTTGGCAAAATGGGTCAAAAGAAAAACTTGACAGGCTCAGAAAAGTCAAAAATAGTGAGATATCTTGCAGAGGGATGCAGCACTCTTAAAATTGGAAAGCTTCTGAAGCGTGATCATCAAACAATCAAGCGTTTCATTCAAAATAGTCAACAGGGTCGCAAGAAGAGTGTGGAAAAACCAAGGCGCAAAATAACTGCCCATGAACAGAGAAAAGTCAAGCGTGCAGCTGCCAAGATGCCACTTGCCACCAGTTTGGCCATATTTCAGAGCTGCAACATCACTGGAGTGCCCAAAAGCAAAAGGTGTGCAATACTCAGAGACATGGCCAAGGTAAGAAAGGCTGAAAGACGACCACCACTGAACAAGACACACAAGCTGAAACGTCAAGACTGGGCCAAGAAATATCTCAAGACTGATTTTTCTAAGGTTTTATGGACTGATGAAATGAGAGTGAGTCTTGATGGGCCAGATGGATGGGCCCGTGGCTGGATTGGTAAAGGGCAGAGAGCTCCAGTCCGACTCAGACGCCAGCAAGGTGGAGGTGGACTACTGGTTTGGGCTGGTATCATCAAAGATGAGCTTGTGGGGCGTTTTCGGGTTGAGGATGGAGTGAAGCTCAACTCCCAGTCCTACTGCCAGTTTCTGGAAGACACCTTCTTCAAGCAGTGGTACAGGAAGAAGTCTGCATCCTTCAAGAAAAACATGATTTTCATGCAGGACAATGCTCCATCACACGCGTCCAAGTACTCCACAGCGTGGCTGGCAAGAAAGGGTATAAAAGAAGAAAAACTAATGACATGGCCTCCTTGTTCACCTGATCTAAACCCCATTGAGAACCTGTGGTCCATCATCAAATGTGAGATTTACAAGGAGGGAAAACAGTACACCTCTCTGAACAGTGTCTGGGAGGCTGTGGTTGCTGCTGCACGCAATGTTGATGGTGAACAGATCAAAACACTGACAGAATCCATGGATGGCAGGCTGCATGAGTGTCCTTGCAAAGAAAGGTGGCTATATTGGTCACTGATTTGTTTTTGTTTTGTTTTTGAATGTCAGAAATGTATATTTGTGAATGTTGAGATGTTATATTGGTTTCACTGGTAAAAATAAATAATTGAAATGGGTATATATTTGTTTTTTGTTAAGTTGCCTAATAATTATGCACAGTAATAGTCACCTGCACACACAGATATCCCCCTAAAATAGCTAAAACTAAAAACAAACTAAAAACTACTTCCAAAAATATTCAGCTTTGATATTGATGAGTTTTTTGGGTTCATTGAGAACATGGTTGTTGTTCAATAATAAAATTAATCCTCAAAAATACAACTTGCCTAATAATTCTGCACTCCCTGTATATACACGGTTATGTCTGTTTATGTTCTTGTCTTATCCCCCAATTTGAGTTGGCTTGATCTGTATATGTGCCTCTCAGTAACTGATTTTTAATTTCCCATAAAGTGTGATATCACTTTGGACACTGGGAGCTCCTTCCTTCTTATTTAAATACCATCTCTTACTGTAAGACCCCTTTCACACTGGGGGGCACTTTAGCGCTAAAAATAGTGCCTGTAAAGAGGCTCTCAAGCCACCCCAGTGTGAAAAGCCTGTGTGCTTTTACACTGGGGCAGTGCGCTGTATACACCGCTCCTCCACCACCACCACCACCCCTGCCCATTGAAATGAATGGGCAGCGCAACAACACGGGCATTAACCCTTTCTTCTTCTGATTGCCCAATGCCTGCAGCGTGAGCAGGTGGAGGGCTTCGACTCCGGTGACCAGTCCTTGAGGTCAGGTAATTGTATTTTATCTTTTATTCGGTGTGTAGCATGTGAGGGGGTGGAAGGGAACATGTGACAAGTGTGTGGGTCCACCAACATGTGAATGGTTTGTGTCATCCACAGATGTGCTGGAGGGAGCTGGGCTGTCGTCGGCTGATAGGCAACCCCCGCCATCCCATGAGGAGAGTGCCCACACCTCTTCTCTGGAAGAAGTAGTGGAGGACCATGGGGACCTGGAGGACTGGTTATACATTGTGAAGGAAAATCCCACCTACCCTGGACCCTCCCAACCCTCCTTCCCCATCAGGGGACCCTCCCAACCCTCCTTCCCCATCAGGGGACCCTCTCAACCCTCCTTCCCCATCAGGGGACCCTTTCAACCCTCCTCCCCCATCAGGGGACCCTCTCAACCCTCCTCCCCCATCAGGGGACCCTCTCAACCCTCCTCCCCCATCAGGGGTAGCTCCTCACCCTCCTCCATCAGGGGAAGCTTTTCAAGGGCCTCCCCATATACACGGCCCCAAGCCTCTCCTACCCCCAGGAAGGCCACCAGAAAAACCAGGGGTGTTCCTGAGGCCATCCAGGAAACTCTTGCGAGGGATCAGGCCCGCCAGACCCAACATGTGGGTGCTTTTGCCAAGGACATGCAGCATCTCGCAGACAGCGTGGCCTCCTCGGCAGAAATACCCGACTGTCTGTATGATATAAATGCCAATTGTGCAGCTGTTGTGACCTGTATTGGGGAGCTGCAGGCCATGACGGCACGCCTCGTCACAGAGGTCAAGAGCCTTCCAGTGGCTGTAAAGGCCAAAACGGCAGAGGAGAGGCACAGGAGGCGCCAGTATCCGCAGACCACAACCCGCCAGCTGCGGATGCAGGCAGAAACCAATGCGGTGCTAAACCACATAGCCCTGGCGTTGGAGGGCAGGCAGCCAGAACCTGCCAAGAGTGGCAGATTCGAGGAGTCTTCTGCTGATGTGTTGGGATGTTGCCTTGACGGTATATGTAGCTGTCGTAGCTGGACCCGAGGTATTGGGCATCGGCTATCACCTGTACTTTGATGGAATGCCAATGCTTCCGATTGCAGTATATGTGCTCTGTGTCACGGGGGGGGGGGCGTAGTGCCACATGTGTGCAACCAATGGTCCCGATGGTGCGTGGGAATCCTGCAATTTCGTAGAAATCCTGCATTGCCTTCTGCCACAGGTGCTCCTGGGTGGATTTGATGATGTGGTGGGACATGCCTCTGAGGATTGTGGGGACAACCTGGTGCACACATCTGCTCATTGTGGATTGTGACATCCCAGCCACAACTCCACTTGTACGCTGGAACGAGCCACTGGCAAGGAAATGGAGTGTTGCCAGTACCTTGTCTAGTGGCTGCACTGCTTGCGAGCGGTGTGTCTTGCTGGTGATGTCATCATGCAGGGTTGTGGCTATTTTCTGGATGGCTTCAGGGCTGAATCTGAAAATGTGAAACACCTCCGAATCACCCATGCCAAAGACATTCATGCTCGTGCGGTATATCCTCTCCCGTGCCCTCCTCCTCCTACGTGGCGGTGGACCCATTAGTAGTACTAGGACCACAGCTAGAATCGGCGTATCTCCCTCATTTGCATATTTGTATAGGAAATCAAAGGGTGCGCCAGATGCGTTTGGCGTAAAAATGCGCCTATGATACGCTGGCGTAGGAAAGTTAAGTCGGTCGAGAGAAGCCTATTTTCAGGCGTATAGATACGACGGCGCAAATTTAAACTTAC
This sequence comes from Rana kukunoris, assembly GCA_029574335.1. Lineage (NCBI taxonomy): Eukaryota > Metazoa > Chordata > Amphibia > Anura > Ranidae > Rana > Rana kukunoris. The sequence continues at coordinate 91,276,052 of CM056059.1, forward strand.
GCGGCGCATTTCGAGATACAACGGCGTAAGTCCTACCTTAATCTAGCCCTAAGTCTTTGTTGTATTTAGTGATTTCAATATCTTCTAAAAACAGTATCCTCTGCTTTTGCACTGAAGTGGAACTTAAAGTTGGGCTATAGATAAAACCCGCAATACAGGTTTTATAGGGGGGCAGTAGGGGAACCCACCTCTATACAAAATTAATATTAAAGTTATAAAATAAAATCTAAAATATTACATTTATAATATATATATTTTTTTGTATTAAATGTATTTTGGGTAGCAATATTTTGCTGGACATCATCTGTCAAAGTTTTCACGATGGACTATTATATTGCATTGATTTTTAAAAATAATTTTAGCAGCTTAAGTAAACCACACATAGAGCGCTATGACTGCTTGTGGGTGTGTGTATGCATGACCTCAGAAGGGCTTTGTGCCATGCATTTTAAAATGTATAAATGTCATTGAGAACGTAAACCAACACTATGTGTGAGGGACCCCTTAAAACCAGAAATGCACAAGGTCTAAATCTAGCTCTAAATAAGGGAAGGTTATAAACCGTTTTTTTTTCTTTGCCATATGGGTCCCATTGGGGAGATTTACCTTCACTTCCTGTCACATAGCCAAAACAGGAAGTGAGATGAAATCCCTTCGAATTAAGGGAATCCCCCACCCCCCCCAGGATAATGGAACTAGTCTCCTCATTAGAAGATTTCCCATCTATTACTATTCTGGGGGGAACCCAGAATTTGGAATTTTCTTTTACTTTCATTTTCAATGATAATAGTAAACCTGACCAATTGAGAGAATGTATTTCCCTAACTAGGTCACAGCAATGAAAGCCTAATGGGTATTTCAAACCCCTCTCCCCTCTGTCCAAAACAAAACAAAAAAAGTTTGCCTTTAGTTGTAGTTTAACTGATCTTCAGCTCCATCTAGTGACCATAATGTGGTATTTTCCTGATTCACTCTATCAAGGACAAATGTACATGCTTTTTCAAAGGAGGGATAGCTCAGTAAAGTTTCTTCTGCAACAAAAGCTTCTTACCTACTACCGGTACCAAACTTGTTTAGATTGTATGCTGTGTAAATCCTTTATAATAATATGCTGTAGGAAGTTATAGAACGTGGCTGTGTCTAGGACAAAAGCATTATTACATTGCTGCCTCTGAATCAGATCTGATCTGATTGACTCAGCAAAAAGGTTTACTTCTCTAATTAATTAGTGAATTGCTCATATGGAGTGTTGGTTCACTTTAAGTACAGCTCTCCCACATAATTTAACATATTTGATGGGACAGATTTATTGTCTGAAGTAAGTGGCTGAGGACTAAACGACCTCTAATAAATCTCACTGCCTGTGCCGTATATATCATTTCATCCCTATAGGGCCCCATGGGTCACATGAAATAGGCACAATTAAATTCCTCCTTCGCCCATGTGATCTTCGTCATAGAATCAAACCTTTTTTTTACAGATGGTAATTACATTACAGACAGTAAATTCATGAGTTATCGCCTGAAGCCAGGCCCAACAAGAACTAAGATGAGGATCAGTCATTTCACACCGTGTGGTCTCTGTCTAGATTAAAGAATTAAACATTTTGGAACAAAAAATGGCATGATGTGACGTGTTGTGTTTTTTTTTTTTTTGTAAATTTCAAGACCGTACACTTTAGGCTGCATTCACACCTGAGCGTAGTTTCAAGGAAGGCTTTTCTGGCGTGTTTTTGGTGCTTTTTGCACGTTTTGTAAGCAGCGTTTTTTGGGCTTTGGCGTTTTTTTTATTAGCCAATAGAGAAAACTATTATCTGTTGCATCATTTGTTGCTAGGCATTTCAGCGCTTTTTTTAGCTTTTATTTCTTTTTTTTTTATTATTATTTATTATAATGTTTCTTCTAACGGGTAAGGGATTCCAGTTCAGTTCAGGTTAGGGTTATTTATTATTATTATTATTATTATTATTATTATTATTATTTTATTTATATTTTATCATTGTTATTATTATAATACGAATAATAAATGAATAAAATACATACACAAATAAAAATCATAAATACAAAATAAATGAATACTAACAATAAATAAGTACCCCTAAAGGGTCACTTAAAGTGGATGTAAACCCACTTTTATGTCACAATGTAGAGTATAAGATTTCCTATCATCTGTGCCCAGTCTTGCCACACAGAGTTAATCCAGCGCTGAGTAATCCTCTTTTAAAGTCCAGTGCAAATTAACCGGACTTCAGATAAAAACTTGCCAAATTAGGCTAAGTCCGTTTCTCTGTTATTGCTTTCAGTAACAGGTTATTTACAAATATAGCGTGGACATGTTTATCATAACAAGAGGTGATCCAAAGTTCATTGTATATTACTAGGATGTGTTATGATGTTATATCACCTCATGTTATGATAAATAAAACATAATATATGATAAACATGTCCTAGCTATATTTGTAAATAACCTCTCACTCAAAGCAAGAAGAGAGATTCCGGACTTTTTGATTTAGGCAGGGTTTTATCTGGAACGCTGTTCGTTTTCACTGAGCATAAAAGAGGATTACTCAGCGCTGGATTAACTCTGTGTGGCAAGACTGGGCACAAATGATAGGAAATATTATACTCTACATTGTGACATCAAAAAAAAAATATTTTTTTACTGAAATGACTGTTTACAGGGTATAGAGGCATAAAAGTTAACCGATTCCTTTTAAAAATCATTAAAAATAGATAGAAATCAATCATATAATGTGCCTACAGTTTTAGTTTCACTTTTAAACTGGTTTCATGTTTCTGTGAAGTAAAGAGACACACAGAACAAATACAGGGCAATGTTTGTTTTTAAAATGAATTTGATTGGTTCTGAGGAGTTTTAGACACATAGTAATCACACCTCTTTGATCATGGACCACAGTGAAAAGCTAGCATGAGTTTTTTCATAAGGAGCCAGACCAGCAGGAAGTGTGGAGATCAGATAAGTATTACAGCTACTTCAAAGCAAAAACGAACAATGAGGACATGAAACCAGGACTGCAGTAAGGTAAAGGAAGCTATTTAGCTAAAAAAAAAATCCTTTAGTGATCCTTCAACCCTTACACCTTAACCACTTAAGGACCGTCTACTGCACATTTATGTCGGCAGAATGGCACGGCTGGGCACATCAACGTATAGATACGTTGATTCTAGTACCCAGCCGGGGGTCGCGGGCGCGCGCCCGCGACCCGGTCCGAAGCACCGGGACCGCGGGATTCGCGGTCCCGATCGCCGCTGCAGTGCGGCGATCCGTCCCTGGAGCGTAAGAACGGGGAGAGCCGTGTGTACACACGGCTTCCCCGTGCGTCTCTGTGGCCGTAGCATCGATCGCGTCATTCCTGTAATAGGGGGACGCGATCGATGACGTCACACCTACAGCCACACCCCCCTACAGTTGTAAACACAACACATAGGCACACATCCCCTACAGCGCCACCTGTGGTTTACTCCCAAACTGCAACTGTCATTTCCACAGTAAACAATGCAAATTTAAATGCATTTTTTGCTGTGAAAATGACAATTGTCCCAAAAATGTGTCAAAATTGTCCGAAGTGTCCGCCATATTGTCGCAGTCACGAAAAAAATCGCTGATCGCCGCTATTAGTAGTAAAAAAAAAAATATTAATGAAAATGCAATAAAACGATCCCTTATTTTGTAAACGCTATAAATTTTGCGAAAACCAACCGATAAACGCTTATTGCGATTTTTTTTTTTTACCAAAAATAGGTAGAATACGTATCGGCCTAAACTGAGGAAAAAAAATGTTTTTTTATATATTTTTGGGGGATATTTATTATAGCAAAAAGCAAAAAATATTGCATTTTTTTTAAAATTGTCGCTCTATTTTTGTTTATAGCGCAAAAAATAAAAAACGCAGAGGTGATCAAATACCACCAAAAGAAAGCTCTATCTGTGGGGAAAAAAAGGACGCCAATTTTGTTTGGGAGCCACGTCGCACGACCGCGCAATTGTCAGTTTAAAGCGACGCAGTGCCGAATCGCAAAAAGGGGCAAGGTCCTTTTACCTGAATTTTGGTCCGGGTCTTAAGTGGTTAAAGTGGATGTTTTTTTTTGATGTCACAATGTAGAGTATAAGATTTCCTATCATCTGTGCCCAGTCTTGCCACACAGAGTTAATCCAGCTCTGATCAATCCTCTTTTATTATTCAGTGAAAATTAAGACTTCCAGATAAAAACCTGTCTTGCATATCTAGTAGCTTAGACATGTTTATCATATGTTATGTTTATCATAATATCCAAAGTATAAAAAGTGAGAAATCCACCCCTCCCCCACATAACACTTCCTGGTAATATACAATGAAATTTGGATCACCTCATATTATGATTAACATAACTTAAGATAAACATGTCCAAGCTAGATGTGTAAACAACCTGTCACTCAAAGCAAGAAGAGAGAAACTGACTTTTTATTTAGACAGGTTTTTATCTGGAAGTCTATTAATTTTCACTGAACAATAAAAGAGGATTGATCAGAGCTGGTTTAACTCTGTGTGGCAAGACTGGACACAGATGATAGGAAATCTTATACTCTACATTGTGACATAAAACATTTTTTTTGGGGGTTTACATCCACTTTAAAAACTAAAATAATTAACTAACACCCTAACACAAAAATATTAATATTAATAATGTTCGAGTTTGGGTATTATTATTTATAATAAAAATATATTTTTTTAAGGTTAGAGGTTTATTATTTTTTATGTATTATTACATATTATTATTAATTTACTTATGATGATTTTTCATTATTTGTGTATTTATTTTAAATGTATTCATATATTATTACTATTTTAAAATTAATTTGAGCAGAAAATCGTGCGTTTCCATTAATTTTTTATGGGAATAAAAACGCCCAAATCTGCCCAATTCGAGCGACAAAAAAGCGACAAAGCTCCAGAACTTGTTTGTGCTTCAGGCATTTGGCTTCAGACGTTTTGGAGTTTAGATGTGAACCATCTTCATAGAGAATAATTTATTTATTTTACCCGCCAGCATTTTGGAGCATCAGGCTTTAAAATGCTGAACTGTGAATGGGGCCTTAAAGCTGAGCTCTAAGTAAACTGCTGAATACAAAGGTAAAATACAAATATTAAAAGCTGTTTTACCTGCCAAAGGTTTTTTATTTGTCCACCCAGCTCTGAGATTTACACCTCTCTGCAGCCCAGCCCAATCTAGCGGGGGCGAGGACCTTTTATTCTCTGCAACAATTTCACTTTTACTTAGATGTAGAAGTGCGCCGAATGGAAATTTTGGTGTGGAAACCGAAATATAGAATGCATTTGGCCGAAACTGAAAATGACAGTTTAAAAAAAAAAATATATAAAATATATATATATACATATACGGTATATATTTTTATATATAACTGTATTTATTTCAAATTTTTAATTAATATCATGAATATTCATTTTTTGTCGACCATTATCGGCACCTTTAGTGCAAGAAAAGCTCAAGAAAAATGCATCCTTTTTAAATTCTATGATGGTCTTCACACTGGTACGTTGCACTTCAATTGTGTTGTTAAAAATCTTACTTGTGGCATTTTTGGTCAGTAAAAGAAAAAACACACACCAAAAATGCACCTCCCCGTTGAAATGCATTGTAAACACAGCAAGAATGCATCAATAACGCACCTTTTATGTTTTTGATGTGTTTTTTGAGTCGCATGACCTATAAAAAAACTCACCATAAGCACAGTAAAATCGCTGCAAAATCGCATTTATCGGCACCTTTTTCTCTTTCGATAAAATGCTGAAACCACAATTTTCAGCTGAAATTTTGGTGCATCTCTACTTGGAGGTCCCACTTCTATTATCACGCTGTAAAAAGCAACAGACTAATGAACTCCTCTCTCTGTCACTTTAATCTATGTTTTTGTGAGCATGCTCTTTACACTACAGCACATCTGATTGGCTCCTTGTGCTACTTTTCCTTCCCCTCTCTAGCCACTCCAGCCTCAGAAGAATTTACCCCCTTCCTGACCAGAGCATTTTTTGCAATTGGGCACTGCGTTGCTTTATCTGACAATTGCACGGTCATGCGACGTTGTACCCAAACAAAATTGACGTCCCTTTTCCCCATAAATAGAGCTTTCTTTCGGTGGTATTTGATCACCTCTACGGTTTTTATTTTTTGCGCTATAAACAAAAAAAAGAGCACCAATTTTGAAAACATTTTTTTTTTAATATTTGCTATAATAAATTAGCCCAAAAAATATTTTTTTTCCTCCGTTCAGGCCGATATGTATTCTTTTACATATTTTTAACAAATCGCAATTGGCGTATATTGATTGGTTTGCGCAAAGTAGGGGATAGATTTATGGCATTTTTTATACAATTTTTTTTTTTTTTTTACTAGTAATGGCAGCAATCTGCATTTTTTTTTTTATATCGGGACTGCGACATTATGGTGGACACATCAGACACTTTTGACAATATTTTGTGACCATTGTCATTTATACAGCGATCCGTGCTATAAAAATGCACTGTTTACTGTATAAATGACACAGGCATGGAAGGGGTTAAACACTAGGGGGCAATCAAGGGGTTAAATGTGTCTAGGGAGTGAATCAAACTGTGGGCTAACACTGACATGTCAGCGATCACTGCTTCCGATGACAGGGAGCAGTAGATCCCAGTCATGGCCCTAGGCAGAACAGGGGAATGCCTTGTTTACATAACATCTCCCTGTTCTGCCTCTCCTCAACGCAATCGCAGGCTGCGGGCGAAAATCAAGTTTGCGTAACCCGCGGGCACACTCCCGAGGCACGCCAGCTAGGCCGCAAATTCAAAGAGACGTACAAGTAAGCCAATTTGCCTGCCCGTGCCATTATCCTAACGTATATGGGCGTGCGGTGGTCGGGAAGCGCCTATACTCTGCTGCACATTAAACGGTAGGAGGCTGACACCAAGTCACATTTGGATACTAAGACCGTTTTCATTCAACAAAATCTAATTTAATAATTTATTAACTACACCCGCCTCCTGGTGGCCCTTTAATGGTGCGCTAATGCCAGTGTCTCAGTGACTCAATGGCTGCCTCCCGATTCCAAACCGCAACTGGGAGCTGTCAGTGACAATTTGGCCGTTGTGCTGTTAAACAGGATTGTTGAAAAACTTTAATTCGAGCAGCTGCTGTAGCAAATGGGCTTCAGTGCTGATCAGTGTATTCTGATGTCCCTGCTATCAGGATATAATAGCACAACGGGGGAGGATTCCTTGCTTGTGTGGATAAGGGAACCCCTTCATTTTGTTTTCGTTCAGCCTGCCAGCTGTATACCTATCTAAGGCCATCTTTAAGGCCGCGTACACACGATCGGTCAAACCTGATGAAAACAAACTGAAGGACCGTTTCATCGGTCCAAACCGATCGTGTGTGGGCCCCATCGTTCAGTTATCCTTCGGTCAAAAAAAAAGAGAACTTGCTTTAAAATTTGACTGATGGACGTTTGACTGATTGGTTTAAAACCGATCGTTAGTATGCAAAAGCATCGGTTAAAAGGCCACGCATGCTTGGAAGCATTGAACTTCTTTTTTTTTTCAGCACGTCGTGTTAAAACACGTAAACGTCACCGCGTTCTAACACGATCGTTTTTTTTTTCAGCACGTCGTGTTTAAACACGTAAATGTCACCGCGTTCTAACACGATCATTTTTTTTTTCAGCACGTCGTGTTTAAACACGTAAACGTCACCGCGTTCTAACACGATCGTTTTTTTTTTCAGCACGTCGTGTTTAAACACGTAAACGTCACCGCGTTCTAACACGATCGTTTTTTTTTCTTCGGACCATTCTCATCGGATGGACTGATCGTGTGTTTGCGGCTTAATAGTGTACCCCCCACCCCCAGCGGCCTTGGGCTTACTAAGAGTTATTTCTCCATTGTTCTAGGAGCCCAGCCCAATCTAGCGGGGGGAGAGGACCTAATTCTCTCTGCAACAATTTCACTTTTACTTAGAGGTAGAAGTGCACCGAACGGGGCCTGATTCAGCATGGATTACATCAAGCCCACATAAATTTTTATTTTGTTGTTGTGTTTTTTGTACTTTTTACTTGGCTCATCTGTCACACTGAACATTTAAACATCTAACATGAGTAATGGAAAAAAAAGCTTCCTGTTCAGTAGTAGCGACTATATTAAGGTCACAGTTCCTGTGCAAAAAGAAAAAAAAAAGACTTGTTTTAAAGATATTCAGTTTAATGCAGCCATGCTGTTAGATTGCAGACTGTGATTATATTATTCTGAACACTCTGTCTACTATTGATTCTATCAAAGGCCCACATCTGTTCTAGAATATCACGTTTTCACCATTAATATAGTAATGAGCCCAATCTGTAATGGACTGTTCAATCATATGTGTATTTAACTACCACGTGTTGTATGAAAGTCAGGTATGACTAGTATTGTGTATGGCAGCATTGGCTTAGAGCTTCTTCACCTTCATTCATGTTTTGAATGTATTTACTCTTGACTGATTCACTACCTCTACTGGAAGTCTATTCCAAGCATCAACTACTCTTACTCTTTAGGCCGATGCTTTGCATTAGTCAAAAGACCCGTTTGCTGCCCTTTAGGGGTTTTGATCTGTATGCAGGTATACCCAAGTTCTACATATATAGATATAAATGGCTTCCTGAATGCAATAGACTAAAACTGCCCTATAGAGAAAAGCTACATACTAAATCGGTCACTTTGCCTGTTCAAAGTAATATGGCAGATCCCCTCCAGCAACAATGGATTTTCCAGCAGCCAGCATCAGTACACCCTCCAACACACCACAGCACCCCTTGCCATTACATACATTCAGTTCTGGAGGTGCCGGTGTCTTACCGAAAAACGTGTCCTGGCGGATTATGCCCCCTCTGTACTGCGCAGGCACTTGCCTCCGAAAATTGCCTAACATGTAGAGCTGAGAGTCGGCTCTAGACGGCGCCTGCGCACAGTTCTGACATCCATGCTCATTCCTTACCATCCCTGTGGGCATGGAGGATGTTAAAAAAAAAAAGAGCCAGGAGGCCGAGCGAGCCTTCCGAGCGAAGCAAGGACGTGAGGCCGACTGGCCACTTACAGCGACGTCCACACAGGCGCCATCTAGAGTTGACTCTCAGCTCTACATATTTGGCTATTTTTGGAGGCAAGTGCCGTGCCTGCGCAGTACTAAGGGGTCACAATCCGCCAGGGGGACAGTCATTGGCATTCCCCCATGCTTATAGCACTAGAGGGATCACCAGCAGGAGGAAAGAGGTCCTGATTCCTCTATATAGATCCTTAGTGAGAACTCATTTAGAATACTGTGTCCAAAAAGCTCACGTGTTCCAATTAAACTTAGTGGCTGAGGAAGGTGAGGGAGATTATGGAGACAAAGGAATGGATTGCCACCTTTTGAGACAAGTGAAAGAGGTTTGATTCCATATGGGCAGATTGAGAAGAACATGTTTCCTGATCTGCCTCCATCTCATCCAGCTTAGATATAGCTCTATTGACTTTGGCAGACCCCACAATTAAACAACTGGCTTTGGGCACCACATCAAAGTAGCTTTGAACCAGGTGTAAGCACTACGATTATGTTCTTGGAGTGTAAACAGGAGTTCAGTCGCATAGTAGTCCAGAGTCTGGTAACAAAAATGGTGAAAGGTGTGGGGGATAAAACTCATGAAGAGCAAGTTCTGGAACTTAATATGTACAGTCTGGAGGGAAGAATGGGAAACATGATTGAAACCTTTAAATACATTAAGGGGGTACGGGAGTACAGTTTTTTCAATATGAAATCAAAAACATGTGGACATGACCTCAAACTAACTGGAGGGAAGTTTAAAACGAATCTTAGAAAGCATTATTTTACTGAAAGGGTAGTTAAAGATAAACTACGAGCAGAGGTAGCGAGACAGTCCACAGTAAATGGCTTCAAACATGCTTGGGATAAACATAGATCTATAGTCAAACGACAAAGTTAATGAAGAAAAAAACAAAAACAATAAAAAAAAAAGCTGTATTGGCCCTATGTAGCAGGTGGCCAAATCACAATGGGTGTTCACAGATGCCACCCCAACACGTTTCGGAAAATCTAACGTTTCCTTCTTCAGGGGGAGAGTAGGGTTCAATGGTCTGAGGCTATATTGCAAATATACACCGTTACACGTGAGGTACACATGGCGTAAATCACAGGTACAGAAAATACAGGCTGATAAACATATACTCACAATGGTTTTTATGAAATGTGATTTTGATACTGTGACTTTGTTGATCACCTTTTAGTGTTTGTAAATAAAGCCTTGTACATTTTATTTATGACATACTTCTGACTTCTGTTTTTGCCTGAAAAGTCCCAAAGGGTTCGATCTATTTGTGTCTACTACATAGGGATGTGGTAGATAAATCTATGTTCTACACAGCACCCAGCCATTATCTTGATTAACAAGCAAACATGGAGCACTGACAACTAATCTGATCTGTTGTTAAGATGGATGTTCCGTTATCTAGTTGGGGGCGGGATCTCATCAACAGTAAAATAAAAGGTTCTGTTCTTTCCCCACTTAGTACAATATTAACCACTTAAACCCCAGACAATTTGTCTGGCCAAAGATCAGAGCACTTTTTGCGATTCGGCACTGCGTCGCTTTAACTGACAGTCGTGGCTCCCAAACAAAATTGACGTCCTTTTTTTTCCCCCCACAAATAGCTTTCTTTTGGTGGTATTTATTCACCTCTGCAGTTCTTTTTTTTGCGCTATAAACAAAAATGGAGCGACAATTTTGAAAAAAAGCAATATTTTTCGCCGTTTAGGCCGATATGTATTCTTCTACATATTTTTGGTATTTTTGGCAATAGGCGTATATTGATTGGTTTGTGCAAACGTTATAGCATCTACAAAATAGGAGATAGTTTTATGCCATTTTTTTTATTTACTTTTTTACTAGTAATGGAGGCGATCTGTGATTTTTATCGTGACTGCGACTTTATGGCAGACACTTTTGACACATTTTTGAGACCATTGTCATTTTTACAGCGAACAGTGCTATAAAAATGCTCTGATGGCTGTGAAAATGACACTGGCAGTGAAGGGGTTAACCACTAGGTGGAGCTGAAGGGGTTAGGTGTGTCCTATGGAGTGATTCTAACCGTTAGGGGGAGGAGCTAGCAGTGACACGTCACTGATCACTGACATAGTCATGCGGCGGTCGGCAAGTGGTTAAAGCTGATTTTTTTTTAGCTACAGCACAAGGGACATGACTTACCTCCATGTCCTGCTGCATACAAGTTCATGTATAAATCCGGCATTGCTAGGGAGGGGCAGGGGGTGTGGACATCCGTGTGACACCCGTGCGTAGTGGCACCGCTAACACCGCCCACTGCCCTACACTCTCGGGTCTCGCCTGCTATCTCCCTCAGTGGAGCAGACCGAAGCCGCATAGCCCCTCCTCTCTGTTTACATCCACACAGGATGAGAAGCCTGAGGGACACACACCGCTGTGTACAGCATATCTGTCAATGCTGTTTTGGGGTCTGTACACTTTACTATACAGTATGTAGATGGACATATTGGGGGGGGCACTATGGGAGGGGAGAGGGGTGTCTATACTCATGGGGGTCTATACTAAAGGGGGCCATCGGTGGTCTGCAATGAGGGGGGTGCCTATACTGAGTGGGGTGTGCATATATACTGATTGGGGGTTTGCCTAGGTGCCTATACTGATGGGGTCTGCACTGATGGGTGGTGTCTATACTGATGGGGGGGTCTGCAATGGGGGGGGGTGTGCCTATACGGAGGGGGTGACTGTACTGAGGGAGGGAGGTCTATACTGAGGGTGGGGGTCTATACTGTGGAAAGGGGGTCTGTACTGAGGGGGGGAGTGTATACTGAGGAGTGAAGTCTATACTGATGGGAGGGGGTCTGTACTGAGGGGGGACTATAGTTGGTGTTTCCGGACCGAGTGACACCAACCCTAGTGATGCCACGAAGACCCCCTACAGTGTTGATCTCATAGGGTTCCTTGAGCAAGGACAATTTCTGATTCTCAGATAAGTTCCCACTGACACCACTAATCTTTTTAGCTATCTGTAAGGGGGTTATTCTTCCTGGTGACCACAAGTGTTACGAGCATTCTTCCCAGTGCCTATCACACTAATGTATCATGAGTTACATTTAGATTAAGTGATTTTTAACAAGGGTTCCTCTGTGTTGAAAAGGTTGCAAAAGACCGCTGTAGTAGAACAAAGGACACTTCATTGGAGGCAAGTTATGTCCTTGGTGCTGTATCCACACATTTTTAACTAAACTTTTAGCTTTGATTAGAAAAAAAAAGTTAGAGATGGCTGGAGTTACACTTTAATACATGTCTATATAGGCAGTCTTCTGTACACCTCCCTGGAGTACAAGTTTCACTGAGTCCAGATTGTGTTATTAGTGCTCCATGGGAAATTGAAGGTAAATAGTGATGCCTTAGATACCATTGTAGATACACAATGCAATTCTAAGTGAGTGTCATTAGGATTAGTGACAATACAACAAAAGGCTCTGTAATTGTTGAACACAATATTTACTTTAGTGAAAAAGCAGACATGTATATTTTACGATCAGTCTCAAAAGGACACATATTTTATATCTGTAAATCAATGGTTACAATTTATTCTGACTTTCAGGTGGTTTATCAGGAAAATCCAAAATGTACATAGTGCATGGCCAGATTAAGTTTTGTTAAAGCTCTGTGTATAAAGGGTTTCCTTTTTTTAATTATTATAAAATACTGTTTTTACCTAATTTTTTATTGGTTATTATTTTTTTTTAAATTTGGCAACAGAGTTGCTTTTCCCTGGAAATATGTCCTTTTATTTTTCTGTTAAAATATTTTAGCTAATTTATACGCTTCCCCTCAAGCTTTTTCCAGTATCTACTACTTAAACTTTTTTGAAAAGTTGCTTCTTCAATCGGCGTCCCTGACTCCCACTTTTCCCCACCTTCCTATACTTCTGCCTGGGGGAGAGAGCCTCCGACTGTTACAGCGGGTAAAATAAGTATTGAACACGTCACCATTTTTATTGGTAAATATATTTCTTCTAAAGGCGGTATTGACATGTATTTTTCACCACATATCCGTAACAACCCATGCATTCCATACATACAAAAGAAACAAACTAATAAGTTCAGAAGTGAAGTTCTGTGTAATATAATGGAATGACACAGTGAAAAAGCATTAACTCTTAAAGAAAGGGAGGTGTGAAAAGGCATGGAAAGCCAAGACACCAGCTGAAATCTATCCGTACAGTAAAACCTTGGTTTGAGAGTTACTTGGTTTGAGAGCGTTTTGCAAGACAATCAAAATGTTAATAAATTTTGCCTTAACATACAAGCGATGTCTTGATATAAGAGTAGCGTCCTGTCACAACTGAGTATAAAAAATAAGAGAGGAGCCTCTAAGTGTAGTAATATGGTAACATTTAATGAAGGTACAACATTTAGCAACTTATTGCTACACTTCGAGCTGCCTCTCTTCTTTTATACCCCGAAAAAAAAATGCTTTGATACGCAAGTGCTTTGGATTACAAGCATGTTTCTGGAACAAATTCTGCTCGCAAACCAAGGTTTTACTGTAATTAGAAAGCAATCCTGCCCCCTGTCAGTGCAAATTATCAGCTGGTTCAGTCTCAATTGATTGCCTATAAAAAAAGGTGTCTCCTTACCAAGGTATTGCACAAGAAACATTTCATGATGGGTAAAGCAAAGAGCTCTCTCAAGACCTTCATAACCTTATCGTTGCAAAACCTACTGATGGCATTGGTTACAGAAGGAACTTCTGAATGTTCCAGTGAGCACTGTTGGGACCATAATCGGAGTCAGATGAGACCAAAATTTAACTTTACATTTTTGAATTCCATAACACACACCATGTTTTGGAGGCAGTGCACATCACCTCAAAAACACTCCCATACCAACAGTGAAGTTTTGACGTGGGGACATCTTGGTTTAATTTTTCATCATATGGTACTGGACTGGCTGAATGGAAACATGTACCAAGACATTCTTGAAACAAAACTGCTGCCATCTACCAGTATGATGAAGATGAAATGAGGGTGGACATTTCAGTAAGACAATGATCCCAAACACAAAGCCAAAGCCATGGACATTTTCAATTGGTTTCAAAGAAAGAAAATAGAATAGGCCCTAATCATAGGTTCATAGAAGAGGCCCCCAGGACCTTCAAGATTTGAAGACTGTGTGGAAGAATGGGTCAAAATCACACCTGAGCAATGCATGCAACTAGTTTCTACATACCTAAGGCATCTTGAAGCTGCGATTGCCAACAAAGGATTTTGTATGAAGTATTAAATAAGTTTCAGTTAGCGTGTTCAATAATTTTTAGACAGGTATCTGCACCCCCTCCCCCTTGAAAGGTGTCAAATGTGACACTGGAGGGGGGGGGGGTTTCCGATCAGCGGGAGTTCCACTTTAGGGTGGAGCTCCGCTTTAATTGTCAATGGCCACACAGATCCAAGAAAAAAAAGTTTTTAAACTTCTTACTAGGTAGTATAGATATAAATTTCCATCCTACTTGAATACCTGCTGGCGATGTCCCAGTTCTATGGGAACACGACACACACATTTGGTGGGATTGCCCCCCATTCAGACACGAACGGGTGCTTTGGAAAATTTTGCTTTAATCGGGGCTTTAGCCAGTAGGCTGCAAAGCTGATCAGTGTATTCAGAGTCTCACTGTCAGAATAAAATGATACAACATGGAGGACGTCATTTGTGTGGGTGGTGGAATCCCCTGGCTGATAAAAAATAAATAAAAAAAGATATGCGTTTGACCAGACCATGTGATAGGGGAGAGTGGGGACGTTGTGGCCAAATGACCTACGGGTATGACAATTACATTTGTCAACATTTTTCAAAGCAGCACATTTGTTTTCCCTACTGGTGCCCCTGGCTGCATAGGTAATTTAAAGCGGAGTTCCACCCTTAAAATCACTTTTTTCATGACGCCAGTATGCTGTTTTTTTTTTTTTTAATGCTCTTACTTACTGTTTCTCCCAAATTTAATTTCCTGGCGCACCGCGGAGTGTCGCCGCTATAAGACGTCACGCCTTCCGGAAACAGCTGATTAGCATTCGGCTTTTACTCGGCGCCTGCGCACAGCCCCAGGAGCTGACTGCGCAGGCGCCGTATATAGCGCGTCACGCCCTCCGAAAAAACCCGAACTAGGACCGGCTTTTTTCGGCGCCTGCGCAGTCAGCTCCTGGGTCTATGCACAGGCGCCGAATGCTAATCGGCTGTTTCCGGAAGGTGTGACGCCTTATAGCGGCGACACTCCGCGGTGCGCCAGGAAATTAAATTTGGGAGAAACAGTAAGTACGAGCATTAAAAAAAAAAAAAAACAGCATGCTGACGCCAGTATGCTGGATGTAATGAAAAAAGTGATTTTAAGGGTGGAACTCCGCTTTAAGCAAAGGACCCCTTTGTGGAAAGCCAACATGAGATGTTGGTGTGCTTATGGTGGGGATTCTTTTTGGACACTGATTATTATTGAGCTCTGGCCATAGCCATCTAAACTCAATAGGTACCTTCAACCAGTATGGATGGAATGAAGTCTCCTATTGTCGTCTTTGCACAAATAAAGCTGAAGTGAGGCCAGAAAACAGACATGTGACTTTCCTCATGTGAATTATTATGGGTGCTTTACTAGTTCAAAACACAATGAGTCATCCTCCGCAGGCTGCTGTATGAGCCGATCACCTGTGCAGCATGCTGCTATTCAACCCGTGTCACCGACGGCGCCATCCCACTCACCTGAAAGTCAAGGTAATTGAAGCCTGGAGAAAGAACACACCTGGGGATGTGGCCGTGTGAAAAGCAAGTTTAATTCTTAGTGTTTCCTAGTGGATTAGGTGTCACCCTCCTTTTTACAAAGTTTTTTTTTTTTTTTGGTTTTACTAAAGTATTTGTAAACCTTAAAGGGTCACTAAAGGAAACATTTTTTTTTTTTTTTTTTTTGCTGAAATGACTGTTTACAGGGTATAGAGACATAAAAGTTAACGGATTCCTTTTAAAAATGATTAAAAATAGATAAAAATCAATCATATAATGTGCCTGCAGTTTAGTTTCACTTTTAAACTGGTTTTATGTTTCTGTGAAGTAAAGAGACACACAGAACAAAAACAAACAAATCCAGGGCAGTGTTTTGTTTTTAAAATGAATCTGATTGGTTCTGAGGAGTTTTAGACACACTAATGACAGCTTGGACCACAGTGAAAAGCTGCCATGAGATTTTTCATAAGGAGCCAGACAAGCAGGAAGTGTGGAGATCAGAGCAGAATTACAGCAACTTCAAAGCAAAAACGAACAATGAGGACATGAAACCAGGACTGCAGTAAAATAAAGGAAGCTATTTAGCTAAAAAAAAAAAAATCCTTTAGTGATCCTTTGATCCTTTAGCTCACGTTTTGGTCTGTTTATTATCCTTCTGTTATATCTGTTTGCAAGGTGCAAAAAAAACCCTGAAACTATCCTGTATCCTTTTACACACTTTCTGTGTTTGATCTCAAAGAGCCCTCCTCGTTCTTTTCACGGACTATAGAATGATTGACTTATGTGGGAAAGATCTTAGAGCAGGAGTGGTTGAGTAGTTTAGCAAAATGCACAGAGCAGGCCTGTCACCTGCAGTGGGGTCCGTCTACAACCAGGCTTATAGAGGTATTTAACCCCCAACAAAAATGTTATATATCACAGCTTACCAGTCCTTGAAGCGTAACTCCACTTTTGTTGATTTCCCTTCTGGGTGATCTATGTACATTGCAGGGATTGTAACAACTTTTGTTGCAGATTCCTACATTTTGTTATTCTGAAGAAATCTCTGTGTGTTTGTCTGTGCCTCTGGGTATAGTGGGTCTAATAGGGGTTTCATAATCCTCAGTCAGCTGTGGCAACTGCAGGGCACTAATGAGGAAAGCTGCTGGGCCTGTATTCCTTTAGACATGTTCCTTTTTGAAATTCCCTGCATCCCCTTTATCTTGGCATGTCAAATCACATGCCAAATCGCAGCCTATTGCCGGGGTTTCATCAGTTTAGGCAACTCGTTAGATTTTGTAATGGAAGTGACGTTTTGTCGCCGCCATCTTGCTACACCCCGCACTCGGCCACAGTTAGGCTACAGTGACAAGGCCGCAAGCAGACATCTTGTTACACCCACCGAATACTTGCATTTTACATGTATTTTTACCAGTAAACTGACCTTATATAGTGAAAAAAAGTATTTTGAAATCTGTCAAACTGTTTTGATGTTGATTTTTTTCAAAGCAGCGGTGTTCTGTAAGATTGCCAAACCTGTGAGATCAGCAGGCTTGCCGCTGCTTTTAAAATTCAACATCTAAACAGTCAGACGGATTTTAAATACTGTATTTCACTATTTAAACTCTGTTTACTGATAAAAGTAACTGTTAAATGCAAAACTCCATGGGTGTAAGAAGATCTTGGCTGCCTTCTGACTGTATTCTTACTGTGGCAGAGTGTGGGGTGTAGCAAGATGGCAGCGATGGAACGTCAATTCTGTTACAATAGCTGACGGGTCGCCTAATCTGACGAAACACTGGCAATTGCACTGTCCCAATTGTGATGGTGACTTTGCGGCGCCACACCGGTTTCCAAAAGTGGTTCCTGCACTACTTTTCACAACTTTGGGGGCTATTTCAATAGACATCTGTGCATGAACCCACACAGCCATCTTTCAAATCGCCCCCAAACTCGCTTGAAATGCAGCTTGTAAATCGTGTGAGTTTAGCTGATCTTGCACGATTTCATACCCAGGTTCAGTGTGAACGAGGGGTCAAGTTTCTGACTAGCAGACAGTCGAGTCGGGACTCCTGAACCACCTGCATCTGAACATCCTTCCCTACTTGGAGCAAGGCTGCATGACTCCTGCAGTGGTTCCTTGCATTGCATGCAGGAATTAGAGTTGTCTAGGGTGGCAAGGCGCTCTCTTATTCCTCCCTCCCCTTCCTTCTCCAAACTTACTGTACTGACTCCAGACTGCACTGTCCAGCTGTCTAAGTTTTTGGATGAAGACTAGAAGACTTCAGATGAAAACTGGAAGTTTAGGAAAGCGGCACTGAGAGAGCAGGATCCAGCAGCATTGAAAGCGGAAAACTGCATGTTACATTAAGAATTTTCCCAACTAGTTTACTGGGTAATGTTTTTTTTTATTGTGCGCAAAGTGTTGAAATAAAATACACTGGGGGTTTAATACTGCTTGAATGCAATTCACATTGATGCAAAAACTCCACTCTGGAAAGTGTGAATTTAGTCCTAATCAAGTCATGTTTTGCAGCGTCGGTGACTGAGTGCGCATTCTACCTGTTTACTTGAAATGATGTAATATCAGCGCACAATAGGTAAGAGTTAGTGGAGTATAATGGGGATTCCCCGAAAAGGTTTTCTTGGAGCTTCCTCTGTAATTCTAATCCCACAAACATACTTGGCCCAGCAGGTCTCTGCAAAATCAAACAAGGAAATTGTTGGTGGGGTGGGGGTAAAACAAATACTGTAGTACTGTCAACATAGCTGGCCTGATTTCCCAAAGTTGTTTTAAAGGCAAGACTTTCTTTAGATTAAAGCGGTAGTAAACCGCAAACAATGAGAAAAAAAAAACATTGGCAGATAATGCCATAATGTGCTAGTATGTGGATGATGGGCTTCCCTTAAAACTATGCTTTCCAACAACATGCGGTCACTGCTGCCGGGGCTTCCCTCTTCCTCTTCATCTGTTTTTTTTCCCAGATTTGTGGGCTTTAGCTGTTTGAATGACATTACTCTCATGCATGTGCATGGAAATCACAGCCACGGTACAGAGCTCTGAATGGGCGGCACCATCCGCGCAGTGCATGTGCGCTGGTGACATCACCAGCACCAGTGATGTTACCTGTAGATATAAATCAACAGATTGGACCTTACTATCGCTTTAATGTATTCCCTTCATTAAAGTAAACAATGGAGTAGATTTACCAATACTAGTCCACTCAGAATCTAATGAGTGCACCAGTTTTAGCAAATTTATAAAGCTGTGAAGGGATCCTAGCAGTGGTGGCCCGTGTATTATGGGCACACGGGTGGCACCCACCCCCATTCATGCTACTGGCCCCCCTGATCTACATACAGAATTAATATTCGTTATCGCCACGCTGTCCCTCCTCGCAGCCAATCAGGAAGCGGATCTGAGACCACCACCCGGACAGGTGATGCTATTGGATGCCTAGCAGGAGGAGAGAAGAGACGCCCGTCACCGACCCCCTAGATGGAGTAAGTGCCGGACAGACTGGCAGGCAGTGGGCAGGGGGGTGCTAGTGGTGGGGGGAGGGGGGGGATTGTTTGCCCCCCCCCCAAAAAAAAACACCAGCTGCCACTGGATCCTAGCTTGCAACTTGCTAATTTTATCAATTCTTTGACACACTTCAATGTTGATTTTTTTTTTTCTTCTGTCGTCATAGCAGAGATCTAAAGGATTTGATATTTGGAGAAAGGTGATGTGACTTTTTAAAGCTGAACTCCAATTAAATGAATAAAAATCCTGTTGCATAATAGCTCCTTAACCTGAATATCAAAGCTGAGAATGGAATTTGTTTCAAGTGTTACTAAACCCAGGACCTTGCATTCACTATATCTGTTCTCCCACAGCACACAGATAATGGAAATGCACTTATTTTAGTAAATATATAACTGCTAAATAATACCTTTTCTCATCAGCAGTTAGAGCAGTCTTGTGACTTCTATCAGTGTTCAGCTAAGCACTGGTTAAAGCTTCTACAAGGAGTTTTCTGACTGTTCAATGAGACTGAAAGACTTCTGACCCTCTGCCTGGACAGTGCTAAATTGGCCCTGTGCTGATCACATGTACCCTCCCAACAACAAAAAAAACCTCTAGCAATTCCCATCAAACTGAGCATGTGCAGCCTGACTCCATAGACTCTGTGTGGGGAGGATCGGAGACCAAACAGCCTTTTTACACAATGCAGAGGATTAACCCCTTAGGTTCCACAGTGATTATAACCAGCATGCTTTACTGCATATACAGGCTGATTTTACTGTTGTGGGTTTAGTAACATTTTAAGGCACCAAAGGTTTTTAGCATCCCCAGTAACTCTCCGGACGTAGTATACCAAGTGCTATGCCCCATACACACGGTTGGAAATTTTGACAGCAAAAGTCCAATATGAGCTTTTAAACAGAAATTCTGACCATGTCTATGCTCCATCGGACTTTTGCTGTTGGAATTTCCACCGACAAAAGATTGAGAGCTGGTTCTCAAATTCTCGGACAGAAAAAAATCCAAAAGGAAAATCTGATCATCTGTAGCAATTCTGACACGCAAAATTCCGATGCATGCTCGGAAGCATTGAACTCAATTTTCTCGGCTCGTCGTAGTGTTGTACATCACCGCGTTCTTGACAGATGAAAGTTCAGAGAATTTGTGTGACTGTGTGTATGCAAGCCAAGCCTAATTCCGTTGGAAAAACCATCCAGGACTGAAAATCCGGTCGTGTGTAGGCGGCATTAGAGGTAACTAAGCTTAACAAGCACATGCCAAAATATATATAGGAGGCTTATATTACAAGTATGCATGTACAGGATTTTATTCCAGTTTCTTAGGAATGGGGTAAAAAATAATAAAATACATGAAAAGTTCAATCCTATTTGGTGAATTATTGAAGGGAAACTACAAGTTCCATTAAACAAGCACTTTGTAAAAATGAATGTGTGAAGTGGAACATTTAATAATAAAATGAAATGGAAAATTGGTGAACTAACTTCTTCACACATTTATAAATAGGTTAGATTTCAGTTTCAAGGTCTGTTGATTACTAGATATGCAGTGTTTTTTTCTTCTGGGAAATATATGTTCTTTCCTTTTCCAGAAGACTGACAGTTCAGAATCTGGCCTGGAACACTTTAGATCCCCAATGTATTGGGGTACATGCACTAGGTCTCATACACATGGGTGTACAATAAGTTGGGTTCAGGTCCGTAATTTCTACAAATCTGAACACAGAAGGGTTGAATACTACTATACACAGCTCTGAGTTTTTTTGGGCCGAACCTAAACTGTATTAATATTTTATGCTGTACCCATGTAAATGTTTCTTCTAATGTTTCCATTAGGGTTGTACTCATGTACTCGCCAATACCGATACTTTTTTAAATGTGTCCCCCCACATATTGCAGCCATGTCCCCCCACATATTGCAGCCATGTCCCCCCACATATTGCAGCCATGTCCCCCCACATATTGCAGCCATGTCCCCCCACATATTGCAGCCATGTCCCCCCACATATTGCAGCCATGTCCCCCCACATATTGCAGCCATGTCCCCCCACATATTGCAGCCATGTCCCCCCACATATTGCAGCCATGTCCCCCCACATATTGCAGCCATGTCCCCCCACATATTGCAGCCATGTCCCCCCACATATTGCAGCCATGTCCCCCCACATATATCCAGCCCCACATATATCCAGCCATGTCCCCCCACATATTGCAGCCATGTCCTGTCCCCCCACATATTGCAGCCATGTCCTGTCCCCCCACATATTGCAGCCATGTCCTGTCCCCCCACATATTGCAGCCATGTCCTGTCCCCCCACATATTGCAGCCATGTCCTGTCCCCCCACATATTGCAGCCATGTCCTGTCCCCCCACATATTGCAGCCATGTCCTGTCCCCCCCCATATTGCAGCCATGTCCTGTCCCCCCATATTGCAGCCATGTCCTGTCCCCCCATATTGCAGCCATGTCCTGTCCCCCCATATTGCAGCCATGTCCTGTCCCCCCATATTGCAGCCATGTCCTGTCCCCCCATATTGCAGCCATGTCCTGTCCCCCCATATTGCAGCCATGTCCCCACATATATCCAGCCATGTCCCCCCACATTGCAGCCATGTCCTGTCCCCCCATATTGCAGCCATGTCCTGTCCCCCCATATTGCAGCCATGTCCTGTCCCCCCATATTGCAGCCATGTCCTGTCCCCCCATATTGCAGCCATGTCCTGTCCCCCCATATTGCAGCCATGTCCTGTCCCCCCATATTGCAGCCATGTCCTGTCCCCCCATATTGCAGCCATGTCCTGTCCCCCCATATTGCAGCCATGTCCTGTCCCCCCATATTGCAGCCATGTCCTGTCCCCCCATATATTGCAGCCATGTCCCCCCCATATATTGCAGCCATGTCCCCCCACATATATTGCAGCCATGTCCCCCCACATATATTGCAGCCATGTCCCCCCACATATATTGCAGCCATGTCCCCCCACATATATTGCAGCCATGTCCCCCCACATATATTGCAGCCATGTCCCGTCCCCCATATTGCAGCCATGTCCATGTCCCCTATACCTAGTAGTAGTAGATGATGCTGCTGCCGCGTTAATCCCTGTGCATCACAGCACGCATTACAGGCAGCTTTCGTTTGAATTCTTCTAATGCCCGCCGCACCATGTATAGACACTCCCCTTCTCGGGATTGGACGGATTGGGGGGGGGGGGGGTATTCTATTTAGGTATCGGGGGTATTTGCGGGAGTACAAGTACTCCCGCAAATACTCGGTATCGGTCCCGATACCGATACTGGTATCGGTATCGGGACAACCCGAGTTTCAATGCTTACAACGTAAGTGGACCCTATGTGTTCCTGCATAGTAATTCAGAAACGTATATATGTCAACAATGTGTAGAAAGCGCAGCTCTCATTCTGCGCGGCTGTTGTTTGTGGAAGATGTAAACATTATTGTTTAATCAGCTGCGGAGGCGCAGGCACAGAATGTACACATCTCATTTCATATGCACATAAGCATATGCATAGACTACTTTTTACGCAGGATTTCGATGCCAGCCATGTGCATGTGGCCTTAAAGCGGAGCTCCACCCTAAAGTGAACTCCCGCTGATCGGAACCATCCCCCCCCTCCGGTGTCACAATTGACACCTTTTGAGGAGAGGGGGGTGCAGATACCTGTCTAAAGACCAGGGCTTTTTTTCTGGGGGAACTTGGTGGAACTCGGTTCCACCACCTTTGGCTCAGACCCTTTGGTGCCCGCTCACCACAATCACTTGTGAACACAGAAGTCTGGTTTCTGTGTTTACAAGTGACTGCTTTGTAACCCCCTGAACTCTGCACACTGTATGTAATGCAATTCTGGTATTTAATGCCCCTTTAAGACCCTTCTACTGTTTGTAAAATCTGAACGGGTCGTGGTTGAGTTCCTGCACCTATTTTCTGAGAAAAAAAGCTCTGCTAAAGACAGGTATTTGCACCCACTTCCGGCCACAGACTGCAGGCAGGACGTCACCTCCCGTCCCCCCCATTGTGTCCTGGGAACACTCGGCTCCCAGAGCATAGCACAGGTATTTGCACCCACTTCCGTTCCGGCCCAGCATTCTCGGGCAGAATGCGGGCATGTCGTCACCTACAGTCGACCCCCCCCCCCCCCCCCCGCCGTTGGGAACACTCGGCTCCCAGCACATAGCGGGAGCTGCACGACTTACGCATGCGACGTAGGGAACTGGGCAGTGAAGCCGGAGCACTTCACTTCCTGGTTCCCTCACCATGGATGGCGGGGGGTGCAGCAGAGTGACGAGCGATTGCTAGTCCTCTGCTGCGGATGGCGCTGGAATCCAGGACAGGTAAGTGTCCTAATATTAAAAGTCAGCAGCTGCAGTATTTGTAGCTGCAGGCTTTTTAATATTTTTTTTTTGGAGCGGACATCCGCTTTAAGCCTCGTACACACTATTAGTTTTGTTGAACAAAAAACCAAATAGCTTGGGTTGGAGCAGCTATACTAACAATCCAATGTTAGTGCAGCGATCTCCTCTGCTGTGCTATTGTCTTCTGACAGGGGGATGCTACCCTCCAACAGAACACTTCTGTTAGCCCTCTCAGTCAGTGGCTGAAAGCACCATTTGGGATCTGGTCAGCAGAACTTTTTTGGTCATGACCCTTCGGCAGAAGCTAGCCAAACTCCTGTACACTGCCGAATGTCAGCCCTTGTGTACTAGGCTTTAAATTGTAGTGCCTGTCCAACCAAAGCTTTGTTTTGGATTAAGCGGTGGAAAGATAAAATCTCCTGTCCAGTTTAGGCCCTATTCATGCTTGCGAATGGGGCCGAAGCCAATTACATGCAGGAGACCCAGCACAGGGGTTCTTGGCAATAAGCTGTGGGCAGCAGGATCATTGAAAGCAATGAGAGGCTGATTGCTTCCACAGCTAATCATGGCCGCTCAAGGAGTGGTTATTTGTGATGATCAGTCTTGGACGCAGACTGTCTGTATGCAGGATCAATAATGCTGGTTATCACTCCATGAGCGATTACATGAGAGCAGCCATGGTTAGCTGCAGGAGCTGTCAGCCTCTCATTGCTTTCAATAAGGCTGCCTCCAGCATCGCCACCCGCTGGGTCTCTTGTATGTAATCAGTAAAGGCTCCACATACAAATGTGAATGTGCCTTGCTATCCATAGCTCCATTATAGAGCTGCCCCTTATCCCTTTCACAATAACAAGTTTTTACATACAAGAAGTAAATCTTTAATAGAGAAACGGACCACAATAAAAAAAAAAAAAAGGCTGGGGTCAGGGATGTATTTGTTTTGTGCTGCCCTAGGCCTGACTAAACTTGTGCACCCCCAATTTAAATATGACCCACCCCTTCCTGTCAAGGCCACACCCCTTGAGGTTTAAGACCCACCCTGAAATGTTCAAGTGGGGACACTAGTTCTGATGGCCTGGGGCGGGGGGTAAATGGATTCCCTTAATTTGCATAGATTTCCTCTCACTTCCTGTTTGGCTATGGGACAGGAAGTGAAGGGAAATCTCTGCAATGGGACCGGGATGGTAAAAAAATTGAAGCGATGCCCCCTCCCACAGTTGCAGAACGCCCACATACTGGAAGCAGTGCAGCTGATTTATGGGGGCGCTAAACTAATTTACCTAACAGTGTAGCGCAAGCCGGCGGGAACACTGTCCATGCTGCCCCCCTACAAACTGCTGCCCTAGGCCTGGGCCTTGTTGGCCTAGGCCAGGATACAGCATTGGCTGGGGTACACCAAACATGTCAGTCTACTGAGTATTCTAAAAAAGAGGGGGTGCGCTAATCCTAACCAGTTTGCGTGGAAGAAACTTGAGGAACCTTATCTAGCAGGTACTTGGCATAGTCACGAGAATAATGGAAAACATGCCAATAAAACCATGTTTTGTGAAGTCTTTGTGTTCCAAAGCAGCCATCAATCTTTTCCATATCATCAATTTAGTTTACCACAGCTGTTTATTACCCAATTGTCGGTGGGTCTGTAATTCTCCATTTATGGGGAATGCACAATTTAGCGGCATTGAGAAATGTTGATCAAGAGGGTGGAGTTGGGATTTGTCTCTGTCTTGCAGAACACCTTTATGGTTGGCAAGATAAAAACAAGAAAATACATTTGGCGGTTTTGTAAAAGTAACAGAAAAACACCCAATTAGTATCCCTGTTTTTATAGACTCATCCAAGCTATCCTTGAACTCTATAAAATGTAATGTCAGCAATGAGCCAGTTGCTTGCCAAAGCAGGTAACCAGGGCTGGACTGGGACACTAATTTGGCCCTGGACTTCATTCAGACCAGCCCACTTTAATTTTGCAAACATGCACAAAAACAAGTGGGAGGGCTAACGACATTCAGGAACATTGCTACAACCTCATTGGCTGGAATTTCAGAAACCAGCATTGCTGCATTGCCGTTGGCTGTCTTTTCAGCAATGCAGCGGCTAGGTAGAGCACTATGCAGTGAGGTGATGGGCAGTGCGGATGACAGGTCTCTTGTATATCGGCCGAAAAAAGCGCCCCCCCTCCCCCCCATTTACTGGCCATTAGCCGTTATACTCTACTTATTACTTTTATAGGCAGTACAGTGGTGCTCAAATTAATGGGGCGTGCAGCCAATACTTTAACAGGCTGACACCGAAACCAGCCCGCTGAGCCCTTGGCCCACCGGGAAACTCCCTGTAGTCCCAATGGCCAGTACATGCCTGCAGGTAACTCTAGATGGCTGCATTTGGTTTCAGCTGTTTTCAGGGCCACCCTCAAAGCCTTGAAATTTGAGATGCTCAGTCAAATAACATACGCTAAGAATTTGGCACAGCAGCTCATCTGCTCACTTATGTCCCATTGTTGTGCTTGGCGGCTCATTGGACAATGAAATGGTCAGGGTGGACCTATTTCGAGTCCTATTTCGGAGGGCGTGACGCGCCATAGCCGTAGGACTCGGAGAAATACGGCGCCTGCGCAGTCAGCTCCTAGGTCTGTGCGCAGGCGCCGCATTTTCGCCGAGATTACCCGAGTCCATATTGGGTATTTTCGGAAGATGTGACGCGCTATACTGGCGCCGTCCACCGCGGGGGAAAAAAATGAAATTCCAGGATAATACAGTAAGTGTGGGATTAAAAAAAAAAAAAAAACAGCATACTGGCGCTGACGCCAGTATGCTGGATCACATGGGAGATCTTATATTTAGGGTGAAACTCCGCTTTAAGTCTGTATTTACATAATGTTTAGACTTGGGGGCACTTTGAAAGCTGAAACTTCAGCAAGGCATCTATAGGTGCCTGCTTTTGCATACAAGTGGCGTATTGTTAAACTTTTGTATCACCACAGACACACTTTAATAAGGTAAGATAGTCTATTGGGATTTAGGTTTTTATGACCACCTCTTTTTGAATTGTGTTTCTCTGTAAGAAGTAGGCAGTTTGAGTTCAGCATGACATTTATTGACATTCATAGACTGATCTTCAACTGCTAAGTAGGCAAACTACTAGTTGTGGGTTTATGAGCTCTCACAGACCAGTAATTAACCAGTAGGAGTGATACTTTTTTAAAGAATATATTCGCAAAACATATTCGCAAAACAAAATATATTTGCAAAACATCTTTACTTTCATATATACAGTCCTTCAATAAATCAATGTCCGTAAAAAATAATAATGTGCAGTCCCATACACCAGAGACTCTTCAGTAATTGCCCCTGGTCACCACAGTGCCCTTCACCCCACCTATGGGTGTCTTCTCACCTGCTTGAATGGACTTCACTAATTACAGGAGGTCTATATGTGCTTTGTAGTGTTATAAGTGGCACCGCTCCCACTGACTGTACACTCCAAATTCCTGGCGTCAATCATATAGGAGGCAAGAAGGAAGAACCATAGAGCAAATCGCTAATAAAAAGTATTTATTTCCATATAAAAATCCACTTACATTTCAGAAGTAATTAATAAACAAGTTATACTCGCCTGCTCTGTGTAATGGTATTGCACTGAGTGGCACTGAACCTCCTCCTCTGGGGTCCCCTGCTGGCTATCTTGGCTCCTCTTCTTTGTGTGCCCCATTAGCAAGCTGGTTTGCTATGGGGGGCATGCGTGTGTACTTTCTCCAGAGCAGTGTGTTTATGTGCTCCACAGACCCACACAGCGCGGCTTGGCCCTGCCCCCCGATTCCACCATTCTGCATTTGCTCCTGTGAGAAGAGGAAGTGAGGGGGGAAAAAGATCAAATTGAGGAATCAGGTAAGTATCTAGGGAGACGAGGGAGGACAGCGAGCTGTGAATTTTTTTTTACTTTAATACAGGGAATGCCTTAAAGCAGTGGTCTCCAAACTGCGGCCCAAGGACCGGATGCGGCCCTTTGCGTGCCTTTATCCGGCCCTTGGGGCACTATCCCTCCCACTAATATGAGACCCTATTCTGCCATCTAACACCAACAGTGGAGCACCATTTCTCCCACCGACACCACTAATGGGGCATTATTCCTCCCTATGATACCAACAATAGGGCACTATTCCTCCCCGTAATACCAGATGTTTAGTCCCACTGATGCCAGGAAAATTTCCACCCCCACTGGCCAAAGTCCGGCCCTCCAAGAATCTGAAGGACAATAAACCGGCCCTTTGTTTAGAATGTTTGGAGACTCCTGCCTTAAAGGATAAGTTCACTTTTCTAAACATGTTACACCTTTGTTTAAGATTTAACCTGTTCAGCATTTGACCCCTCTCTCCCCTCCCCCTCCTTATGACCAGGGATCTTCTCTCTGAATTCGCTGTCAAAATTCAAAGAGAGCACGGCCATGCGGGACTCTTCCCACACAGCTGCGTCATTGAGTCACAGATCCCTGTGAATCAATGAACTACAAGTACTGACAGCCCTTGCGGTTCGTTGTTCTCAATGAACTCCCAGGGCGCTGTGAAGCACTCTAAGTAGTTTGTTGAGCTTCCTGTCATTTAGTAACTGCCTTCCCATATTAGAGGTATGGGTAGACGGCTACACAGACATTCTGCAGGACCGTGGCTTAACACCTACGATCTGTTGGTTTTCACAGGTACCTGCTTCCTCTTCCTGTTGGATCACTGCGGCCAGGGTACCCATAGTCACCGGACTAATGCAAAGATGTCAACTGGTTTGTTATTATGGTCAACACTGACCTGCAAAAGTCATTACATTTTAATATCTATTTTACCAGGGCAGCCTTCTTCAACCAGGGTGCCCAGGAACCTTGGGGTACCTTGATGTTCAGGGGGTGCCTTGCCCTTTTAAAAGTCAGCAGCTACAGTATTTGTAGATGCTGACTTTTTAAATTTTTAGTTCCTAGGGTGAAGAACCGCTTTAAGGTACAAACATTTTTTGGCTTTATAATCACTTTAAGGGCTTTTGCATATGGGCACCAAAAAGACCACATTTTTAGGCATTCAGACTTTTTTTTTTTACTGATTTGATTGCAACCTATTACTTTTAGTGAGCACACAGGTACGTAAACATTTGTAAACCAACCATGCTTGTTTCGGTTAGAAGAAAAATATATATATTTTGTGTTTGCATAAATTGCACCTCCCCCTGGAGGCCAGAATCACACTTGTGCAGTGCGAATTTCAGCTCTCTTATCTTTGCAGAGAGATAACAGAAGTGTTCAGCAGATTAGCTCCATTTTAGCTGCGAATTTGGAGACCTGGGAGAGGTTACAGGGGAGAGGAGAGTGGGGGGGAAGTGTATTGGGCTGAATGAGACAAATCCTGAAGAGAAATGAACACATCTGCGAATCGGCTGCGTGCCCATAGAAGATAATGGGCCTGAATTCGCAACTGAGCCGCACCGCAAGGCCGAAAAACGCACACTGTTTTCCGGCAATGCGCAGTGCGAATGCATCGCACATATGTGAACCAGCCTCATTGAAAACAATGTATTTAGAAATGTTCTGCGTATTGGATGCAGTTTAAGCCGCACTCAATTCGCATAGGTATGAATCCGGCCTGAACGGTGTATTATTTGAATATTTGTCATTCTGGGAGAAATTTTATGCGCATAAATACACGCACTATATGCACCATACAACACGTTCATACATCAGTACCGTGTTCAGGGGCCCATGTGCTGTATTATGTTGTGGACTTTTAGGCCCCTTTCACACTGGGGCTGTGGGGGACATCAGCGGTAAAGCACTGCTATTTTTAGTGGTGCTTTACTGTCAATTTTGCGGCGCTATTCGGCCGCTAGCGGGACGCTTTTACCCCCCTGTTAGCGGCGGAGAAAGGGTTAAAACCACCGCGAATCACCTCTGCGGAGGGGCTTTACCGATGGTATAGTCGTGGTGCCCATTGATTTCAATGGGCAGGAGCGGTGGAGGAGCAGTATACATACCGCTCTTTCACCACTTCAAAGATGCTGCTAGCAGGAATTTTTTTACCGTCCTGCTAGCACACCGCTACAGTGTGAAAGCCTGCTGGAGTTTCACTCTGGAGACACAGCAGCGGCTGTTTACAGGCGCTATATTTAGCGTTATAATGCCTGCAAAGCACCCCAGTGTGAAAGGGGTCTTAGGTTTTGGTACAAGCTACAATTTCGCAGCTCAAATTCGGTTACTGTTTATTTTCTGCTATTAGTTCCCGTATTCTATAAAGATTGGGTTGCGTTGTTAATTGGTTTTGTTTTATTTCCTATGAGATCCATGAAAAGTTACAACCTGTTGTGTGTATTGTATAAATAATAGATATAGCAGTGTTACAGTGCCTAGCCATACTAAACAAAGATCATCTGAGGTTATTTAATGATTCATAATTTACAACTAGAAAACAGATCAGCGCTTCTTTTTTGCAGTCTTCATACAATTCTTCTTGCACTGACTTTTTCCATAATGGTTCCCCTGCTGGTATATCTGCTTCCTCATTTGTTTTGCTGTTCTGTTTAAATCATGTGAGTACTTTTGGAAAAGAAGTGTTCTTTTTTTCCTTTATTGTGCCAGATAAGACATGCCCCAACTTGGTGGATTAATAATGACTTGTTCCAGCCGTCTGAAGATTTAAAAAGAGAGGTTCCTCTGACAGCATGTCTGCGCTTATTGACAGAAACTGCCTGCGCTGTGATTCATCCCGGCTAGCAGGCTGTTAAATGCAGACTGGGAGGGAGTATCGTACTGCTGCCCTACACCCAGGTGAAGGATGAACTTGACTGGCAGGTATTTCATTCACTGGGATCATCTAAGAGGCCCTGTCTGTAAATGCAGTGAGAAATGTCGTCAGGGCATGTCCAGGGTTAATGGTAAACAAATGAAAAATGGCAGGCCCTGTAATTCTTAACCCCAGGCATTCTTACCCTTTACCATGCAACTAGGTTTCATTCTGCATTGTAGGTGTCTGCCACTGCTGGCAATGAAGCGAACTATGCATAAATTGGCAGTGTGCTTGGGTATATGTTGCCGTTTGAGCGCGCAGTTGATTTGTTGCCTGTAAGGCTATTAAGGTATATGGAGAGAACTTCTTTCACAACATCAACTCTGGAAATCATGTTCATAACTTTGCGGCTTACATTCAGTTACTTTTGCATGGGCACAATTAAATCGACTGTTGTACCGGCGGGAAACACAGGGAGAAAGTTCCTGCGCCTTTTCCAAATCTGCAGCCACATAGAAATCCCCAGTGCTATGTGTTTCCAATGCGTGGTGGTGTTGAGGTGTTAAGAATTAGGCTGCTTTCATATTGGGGCGGCGGGTCTGTTAGCGGTAAAGCGCCAATAGTTTTAGCGGCACTTTAGTGTTGTTTAAAGCAAAGGTCCACACAAAACTTCCGCTTTTCAACCCCCCCCCCCCAAATACAGGTATTTGCACCCACTTCTGGGCATAGACCCCCGCAGAATCTGCGGAGGTCTACCTCAGTTCCTGTCCCCCCCTGCTGTCTTCTAGGAAGCACACAGGTCCCAGAAGAACGCGTGAAATACAACACTACGATGAGCCGAGAAAAATTTAAGTTCAATGATTCCGAGCATGCGTAGGATTTTTGTGCGTCGGAATTGCATACAGACAATCAGAATCTCCGACAAGAACTTTTCCCATCTGGAAAATTTGAGAACCAGCTCTTTTTTTGCTGTCGGAAATTCCCACAGAAAATGTCCAAAATTTCCGACCAAAAGCTCACATCAAACTTTTCTTGATCGTGTGTACGTGGCATTAATACCATTGCATAAAGATGAAGGCCCATTTACCTATCTGCTTCCTTGTGGTGCTCTAACATGCATTGCATTCATTATACTGTGTGTCACTAGTGCAAATTGAGGTCTGTAAAAGCAATGAACAATAAGAAAATAAAACTTTGTGTAGTGGGGTAATGCCATCAAGGACCATTGATAGCAGTGCAGACTTGAATCCCCTCCAGTGTTCCGGTGGTATTGTACATATGTGTTTGTATTTCTTAACAGTTCATTGTGGGACTAAAGGTACCAGGAGAAACGGACTCCATTGATGACAATTAGTAGGAACAAACTACATTTCCCACAATGCCTTGCCTTCTTGGAGCACATGACACCTCCTCACAGCCTTATGGGGGAGGTTACTTAAAGGAAGGGAGGAGCTGTTTTCTCTCTCTTGGAATCTACATTCTCCCCTCTGCGGAGCAGGGCAGAGCAACTACAGCCAAGCAGCTAGGCCTGAAGCCTGGAAGGGGATCCATCTGGAGACAAACCATCCTGAGAGGAACCAGACTAAGTGCCTTCAGTTCATGCTTCCAGAAGACCGGTGGGGAGCTGCTGATCCAGAGATCGTGTGTTGCGGAGCGGTGACTGTTTGGCACGCTTTTCTTTCGTGAAGGCCTCAGACGGACTGAGTCTGTTCGGGTGAGAGGGCACCTTCCCGAGTTTCAATATTACCTCAGTTTATAAAGTTGGCAGTACTCCATCAGACGGAGCTACGTATTGTTCGCTGTTTCAACAAAGAGGCCCAACATCTGAAAGTCACGCTAGCAGGATTGACTGACGCTGACTGGACGATCGGTCCACAAGCATTTGTGTTCTTCATACCCCTTTGACCAAGTTTAACTCCCCTCTTTTGGATTACAATTTAACTAAGTGCACCAACGTTCTCAGCAGAGACTTCATCCTGTAGGAACATTCTAAAGCTGTTTGAGCCCGCCCTGGCCAGGGATTACTGCACTTGTGTTTTATAGAACTGCCCACTAGGGGAGGCTTGCGAGCATAGACTGCCTATAGCTACTCTTATACTTAGAACTAATACCGCTTTAGCTCAAGTTCTGTCTTTATCTGCTGACACTTGCAAAAGGCCTTTGCAGAGTAATTTCTTATATAATTGTCTGTGTATGTTTAACCTGTTACCCCCTTTAACATATACCAAGTAAAGTTACCCCTTTGGTTTTAACTATGTTGACTGTGTGAGGTGTGTTTACTCCTGGAGCCGCAAGTTGAAGAAGGTAATCATATTATTGTGTTGCCTTGCATATTTTATGTGTTATTGTGGCCCCAGCCAAGTGGGGGACACAATACTATTGCATTTGCCTGGTGTGCCAAGGGAGTGTTCGATCCACTTTAAGGGGGTGTACAAATTAGTGAGAGTAGGTCCCAAATCTAACCAGCGGCTCCTGAGGGGGTAGCGCTACATTTATACTGCAGTATTTTGTTTTTGTTTTGAGAGACCATTTCCCATCTGTACTTAGAATATCATAGTATAGATCTCCATAGTTGTGTGTATTATTATTACCACACACACTATGAAGGGAAGAGAGCGGATTATCTGGGTGTGACACAATTGTCTATAGAGTGACTTTACACACACCGCCGTTCACCTCAGACACCTGTGTGATAGTTGACCTCTGTGTTTATTTAATGTTTTGTCACTACCAGTGGCCTCATTGTTTGGAGGTCATTTTGAAATGACTAATCGGTTTCAGCTTTTCTTTTGTGCAAGGTTTAGCACGCAGGCCTGGGGGTGGCCATTCAAAAGCCTTTGTCAAAGGAATCGGCACTATTTACAGTGCCTTGAAAAAGTATTCATACCCCTTTAAAATGTTCCACATTTATGTTGCAACCAAAAACGTAACTGTATTTTATTGTTATTTTAGGTGATAGACCAAGTGCCTCATAATTGTGAAGTGGAAAGAAAATGATAAATGGTTTTCAATTTTTTTTTACTAATATCTGAAAAGTTTGGCGTACATTTGTATTCAGCCCCCTTTACTCTGATACCCCTAACTCAAATGTTGTGGTACCAATTGCTTTTAGAAGTCACCTAATTCGTTAATGGAGTTCACCTGTGTGTAATTGAATCTCAGTATAAATACAGCTGCTCTGTAAAGCCCTGACACATGATCCGAAAATTGTATGGAAAATGACACTTTCGAAGCGATCATACGATAATCGGATCGTTAATACAGAGCTTTTGAGACCCGATCATGACAGTTCATCCGATTTTATTATTCTATCGGGCATGCACAATTCTTTTTTTTTTTTTTTGTACGATGCCAGATCATTCGAAAATCCAATACAAATGCATTACAACACACAACAGCACTTCTGAATTTTTATTCTGACGTACGAGAATTTTCGACTTTAGTAAACTCCTCATATTTCACGTGAGATTAGCATGCAAAAAAATGGTTGATCGTTTGTCCGATAATCTTATTGTGTGAAAGGGGCATTAGAGGTTTTTTTTAGAGAACTTTAGTGAACAAACCGCATCATGAAGGCCAAAAAATATATCCGAAGCTTTAAACATCTCATGGAGCACTGTTCAATCCATCATACAAAAATGGAGAGAGTATGGCACATCTGCAAACCTACCAAGACATTACGATCCACCTAAACAGACAGGCAAGGAAGAGAATTAACCCCTTAAGGACCGCCGCATGTACATTTACGTTGGCAGAATGGCACAGGCAGGCACATCAACGTATATATACGTTGCTGCCTTGACGTGGGTCGGGGGTCCGATCGGGACCCCACGGTATATGCGGCGGTCCGGTTTGCTGTGCGAGCGATCCGGGATGAGGGGGCAGCTATTCGTTTTTGTCCGCCCCCTCCGGATCGCTCCCAGCCAATCCGCGCGCTCCCCGCCATGTCACTTCCTTCTCCTGTGTAAACACAGGAAGAGGGAAGTGATGTGATCTCTGCTCTCAGCGGTATTTTCAACCGCCGCTGAGGAGAGATCACATAGTAAGTCTGCACAACACTACACTGACACCAGTACATGGCACACTTAACCCCTTGCAATCACCCCTCCTTCCCCTGTCACAGTGTCACTGAATGCAGTAATCATATATGTATGATTACTGTATTTAGTGTCAGGGTGACAGCCAGGCAGTTAGTGTTAGGTTCAGGGTAGCCCCCGTACCCCCTCTAATAAAGTTTTAACCCCTTGATCACCGTCCTAGTTAACCCTTTCACTCCCTATTGCCAGCGTCACTAAGCAATCATTTTTCTGATCGCTGTATTAGTGTTGCTGTTCCCGCTAGGTAGCTCTTCTTCTTTTTTTTTTTTTTTTTTACTAAAGACATGTGGCTAAATACATTTTGGCCTAAATGTTTGACTAAAATTTAGTTTATTTGATTTTTCTTATAACAAAAAGTAAAAAATATTGTTTTTTTTTTCAAAAATGTTGCTCTATATTTGTATATAGCGCAAAAAATAAAAATCGCAGAGGCGATCAAATACCACCAAAAGAAAGCTTTATTTGTGGGTAGAAAAGGACGCAAATTTTGTTTGGGAGCCACGTCGCAGGACCGCGCAATCGTCGGTTAAAGCGACGCAGTGCTGAATCGCAAAAAGGGGCCTGGTCCTTTACCTGCATTTTGGTCCGGGTCTTAAGTGGTTAATCAGAGAAGCACTACAGAATCATTAACCACTTACTGTATATATACGTTTTTTTTTTAAAGATGGATATCTCGGTAACGGCAGCAGCTGCTGCCACAACCGAGATATCCATCTTTTACAGTGGGCGGTTCTGTCAACGATAACGGCGGTCTCCGCGGCAGATTCGCCACAAAAGAGCCGTTAACGGTGGCGGGAGGGCTCTCCCGCGCCCTCCGCCGTTTACCGTTGCCGTCGGTAGCGGCGGATGCGATCGGGTCTGCTCGTCTGCTGTCCGGGGATGCGAGTGAGGGAAAAATGTCCCTCACCCGTCCCCATAGCTCTGCTGGGCGGATGTGACGTAAAAACGTCAGTCCCGCCCAGCGTCTTAAAGAGACAATTTCTTTGTTTACCTTTTTTTCTTTTTCTTTTTTTTTTCTTTCTCATTTAAGCCTAAATATGAGATCTGAGGTCTTTTTGACCCCATATCTCATATTTAGGAGGACCTGTCACGCTTTTTTCTATTACAAGGGATGTTTACATTCCTTGTAATAGGAATAAAAGTGATAATTTTTTTTTATTTCAGTGTTAAAAATTATAAAATAAATAAAAAAAAATCCGAAACCCCAAAAAAATTTTTTTTAAAGCGCCCCGTCGAGCTCGCGCGCAGAAGCGAACGCATACGCGAGTAGCGCCCGCATATGAAAACGGCATTCAAACCACACAAGTGAGGTATCGCCGCGATCGTTAGAGCGAGAGCAATAATTTTAGCTCTAGACCTCCTCTGTATCTCAAAAAATGCAACCTATAGAATTTTTTAAACGTCGCCTATTGAGATTTTTAAGGGTAAAAGTTTGATGCCATGCCAGGACCGGGCGCAATTTTTAAGCGTGACATGTTGGGTATCATTTTACTTGGCGTAACATTATCTTTCACAATATGTAAAAAAATTGGGCCAAATTTATTGTCTTATTTTTTAATTCAAAAAAGTGAATTTTTTTCCAAAAAAAGTGCGCTTGTAAGACCGCCGAGCAAATACGGTGTAACAAAAAGTATTGCAATGACTGCCATTTTATTCTCTACAGTGTAAGAAAAAAATATATATAATGTTTGGGGGTTTTAAGTAATTTTCTAGCAAATAAAAAATGTTTTAGTCTCCTTAAACACGAAATCTGAAAAACAACCTCTGCACTACAGGAAGTTAAAGATGTATGTCTTTTGGCCAAGCGTCTCTTGTGGGTCACTTAGTGCTGTACTCCGTGGACCCAGATTCAGCTGACAGTGGGCTAAAGTCCACTGTCGGCTGATAACACAGAGCTTTTCCTGGCTCTGCAGGGATCCTGACAATGTCAATACAGATGCCTGACTGGCAGTTTGCTCAGCCTCTCAGTGCACTGCTGAGAGTCTAAGCCAGTCGCTCCGGCCCCCTCCACAGCCAGGTGCTTCAGTGAGTGCCAAAGGGGCAAAGTACAGAGCCAATGACTGACAGCTGCCACTACTGTGCTCAAAGTGGACCCAAGAACTGAGCGATTAGTGGTCTTTGACTGCTCTGTCCTTTGGCAGCTTAGATTAGTGCAGCACTTCTCAGCGTTTAAGAGACAAAACACAGGGAAACATACATGTATTGCAGAGTTGCACTGTTTTTTTTAATTTATTTTTATTTTGACCCGATATACACGAGGGGTGTTCAAATCAAACCAGGTACCCAGCGTGTGCTATCTATGCAAATGTTCGTGAATGATTGTGTTCACCACTCCCACAGAAAGATTTATCTATTGTGCAACTTCACAACAGGTTGTGTCGCTTTTATCCAGGATCAGGCATTCCACGCACTTGAATGTTCACAGGTATGACTGCTGTGGGCTGGAAACCACTATGGCCGGGTTTGTCACTGAGGGACGTATGGCCATCTTTGAAACGTTTACACCATTCAAATGTCTTACTCCGGCAGAGCGTCTCACTGTAGCTTCTGTAAATATCCGTGTGCTTTACACCTTCGTTCAAGAAACGTCATCACACGCTGTTCCATGCATGCACTAACACTGTTGTCTGCCATCTTGATTAACAGTCTCTTGACTGGCCTGCGCCACGTGTGTCGCCTATTAGTAATAGGACATACTTGCCACTTACTACTGCGTGTAGTACCGCCACACTGGCATCCCTTTTTATACCTGTAAAATTTAAAGTTTAACTTGAGCACCCCTCGTAAATTTCACAGGACAGAATAAACATGCACTATTGGTAATCTGTGTGCTTCACCCAGACCTGCCTAGTAGTTTTGTACCGATGCTAGAATCGGTGCTGATGCCAAGCATTTGCACGAGTATTGGTGCTTGCAACTGCCCTCCACCGCCACACGATCACTCCAGACTGTCCCCTCCAACCTCTCCCTCCGGTTCCCCCTCCAGTGCCTCCTGTTTCAGATCTGTCAGGATGGAGAGCGGAGGAAGGAGCTGCTAAATCTGTACAGAGTTATATGTATGTGTGTGTGTGTGTGTGTATAATAAAAGAGAATAATAAATAATTAAAGTAAATTGTAAAAAATTATGAAAAAAATTAAGAAATAAAATTGATACAGTAACTACTGATACAGTCCATGCCTCATCGGTGCTGCATATTGGTGCCACTGTCGCATGATCTGCGAGTATCGTTGCAACCCTACTGTCTAGTATCAATCTACATCTGCTGTTGGTTGGCTTCATTTCCACTGGCGTTTTTACAGCCACTTTTCTGAGCGTTTTTTACAGCTTAAAAACGCCTGTCCATGTGTTTTTTTTTTTTTTTTGAGCTGGAGCTTTAAAAATGCGCGACAGCGTTTTTGAGCGTTTTTGAGCGTTTGTGCGCGTTTATGCGCGTTTTTTAATGTCTGGCATTTTTACAGCTCTATTGCTGGAGCTTCAGAACGCACTGGTCCCGCGTTTTTTTTTTTGCAGCTTTGCCATCTACAGCTCAAAAACGTCATGGTGGGCATGAGGCCATAGACTAACACGGACAGGTGTTTTTAAGCTGCAAAAAACGCTCAGAAAAGTGGCTGTAAAAACGCCAGTGGAAATGAGCCCTTAAAGTATAACTAAAGGCAAAACTTTTTTTTTTGTTTGTTTTGGATAGAGGGGAGAGGGATTAGAACACCCAACAGTTTTTATTGCTGGCTGTGCCCCCCGTTATTGAATTATTCCTCTCTTTGTCCTGTATACCATTCTCTTTAAAAGTGAAAGTAAAAGAAAATCCCAAATTTTGGGTTGTCCCTAAAAAAAAGTAATAGAGGGGAAATCTCCAGATGGGGGCTCTAGTTATGATGTCCTGGGGGTTCCCAAGGAATTTCCTATCAGTTTCCTGGATTTCCTGTCACTTCCTGTTTGTTTATGGGATAGGAAGTGATGGAAAATCTCTGCAATGGGACACAGATTGCGAAAAAAATAAAAATGACGGCTTAATACCCTCCCTCATGCTATCCACAATTAAAAAATATTAAAATTTTGCCTAGAGTTCCACTTTAACCTTTACCCTGTTGGTGAATGCACAGCCTTACCGTTGCTGCTTTGACTGCATTCATTGTACACAAATCACAAGATGAGGAATTATATTCAGCGCCATACAATCCACTTCCCTGTGAATCATTTCTCCACAGGCTTCTAATCCTAAAGTGTCTGTCACAAGCTCATAAATACACGGAGCGCGAACACTGTTTTAGCAGTTATTTTCACATCTTATGCTGGAGTAGCTTTATATATAGGTACCTAAGTGACAAAATACACTTCTTTTAGCAATTGTGCTGAACGCTAGTAACTTCATGTCTGATGACTTATTTCCCTGATCAGAGTTCTGCAATAAAATTCTGTCTTGTAAAGACCAAAAAGGGGCTTTTGTACACACGAACCCTCATCTTTAAGAGATTAAAATACTAGTTGATGTGCTGTACTGATCATCGTAGGCATTAGTAAATTTTGAGTCACTGACCGACATAGGTATGCTGTTAAAATGGAGCTATAGATCTATATATAAAATCGAAATTATTATTATACAGGATTTATATAGTGGCCAACAGCTTGCTATTAACGAATAAATGTAATTTTTTAACCACTTTCATACCTGGCACTTACGCACCTTCCCGCCCAAGCCAATTTTCAGCTTTCAACGCTGTCGCAATTTTAATGACAATTGCGCGGTCATGCTACACTGTACCCAAATGAATTTTTTATCGTTTTTGTTCTCACAAATAGAGCTTTCGTTTGGTGGTATTTGATCACCTCTGCGATTTTTTTATTTTTTGCGCAACAACTAAAAAAAGACCGATACTTTTTACATTACTGATCCGTGTGAAAGGGGCCTAAGTACCTAAAATAAAAAATACCAAATACCAAAACCTACCACCAAAGAACAGCCTAAAATGAATTCCCCTGCTCCTTTACCTGTAGTAGTTCTTCAGAATTAATGGTAACTGTGGGGTCCCGGCACGAATATCACGAATATTCGATATTAGCGAATATTCGCGAATATTCTTCTATATATTCGCGCAATATCGCGAAATCGAATATGGCGTATTCCGCTCAACACTAGCGGGGAGACAGAATGCAGTGTTCAGTGTTGAAGGCTATAGCCTGCAGTGCTGATTGAGTGGTGAATAGCTGACAAGGCGGTTGTACAGAAGTGGATTGGTAGAGGAACTTCAGTACAACCTCTCTGCTCATACATGGATTGATTTGTCTGGTCTCTGCTGAACAGGCTGAATTTGGATCCATGTAGGGTCGCCTTTTAGTTCTACTTTAAACTTTTGTTCCTACATTCATCCAATCTTCTTCATCGGTGCATCACAGCGAGTTATTGTTTTCTGACAGTGGGACTGTCCCCCCTGCTAGAACACCCCAGTCATTTTATTGATTACACCTTTTAGTGAGTACTCCTTAACTTTGAAGGCTTGTGTGCAGAATTTAGGGTATTTTTTAAGCCTCTTTGAGCAAACTCTAGGCAGAGGCCTTGACACATTCCTAGTTTAAAAGTAAGGTTTTTTTTTTTTTTTTTTTGCTGCTATGGGTATCCAGCAGCAAGATTTATCCTTTCTGTCTATCACTAGGACAGGAAGTGAGCAAATCTTCCCCAATGGGGACACAGCAGCTAGAGAGTTTTTGTCTCTTGCCAATGCGGTAGGTTTAAGTTCCACTTTTGGCTGATACCGGTGAACCGTCATACTCCGCTCCCCATCACAGACTGCTCCGGAAGTGCTGTGGCAGCCAACTGCGCATGCGCGATGCGTTCCAAACGCATCTGCAATGCGTTACAATGCATTTACGACAGTGCACACCAGCGAAATCTCATTCGGCATCCAGGCTCTTTCCTTAACATCCCCGTGGATTGGAGGATGTTAAAAAAAAGAGCCAGGAGGCCGACTGGCCACTTTCCCCTAAGTCCACGTCGCTCTGAATGACGGCTTCGCTGGTGTGCAGTGTTGTAAATGCATTGGAACGCATAGCGCCTGCGCAGTTGGCCGCCGCAGCACTTCCGAAGCAGTCTGTGGTGGGGGAGCCGAATATGATGCGTCACCGGCCACACTTTTTTAATCTGTTACCATGGTTCCAATTTCCAGAATCCTGGAGCAAAGAAAACTAGAATCAATTACCCATAGAAACTGCTGTGAAACCTCGCTTTTACATTTTATTTTAACGTTTCCTTTTTATTTATGAAATTGTTTTCTCTGAACAAGAGCTCTGCTCTTCTATCTCCCAATAATACAATTTCCCCATGCTCTAAAAACAGCAGACCGGATTGCAATTAAATTTTAGATAAGATTATACAGAATCCTCATGTATCTATTCAAAGAACTCTGTTTTGTTGGATTTGTTGTACAGAACATTGAGCACCACCTGCAAATTTGAATTCTACGAATAGAAACCAGACCATTTCCTGCGGTATTCGAATGGTGAATCTGATTGTAGGTTGAGCAACTGCGATATGTTTGATGACTATGCTTCAGTTTATATAAAAATGTCCCTACAGGTCTTTGCTGATTGGAAGGAGAAACAGCGGTGTGTCATATGACCGCAAAGAGTTTGCCACTGATGAGTAAAACACACATCTCTTACTACATTGTTAAAGTTTTGAGATTATCAGCAATAGGGATGAGCTTCGAGTTCGAGTCGAACTCATGTTCGCCCATTCGCCGAACAGCGAACAATTTTGGGTGTTCACGGCAAATTCGAAAAACCGCCGAACGCCCCGTAAAAGTCTATGGGAGAAATCTAAAGTGCTAATTTTAAAGGCATAAATGCAATTTATTGTCATAAAAAGTGTTTGGGGACCTGGATCCTGCCTCAGGGGACATGTATCAATGCAAAAAAAGTTTAAAAAAAGGCAGTTTTTTCGGGAGCAGTGATTTTAATAATGCTTAAAGTGAAACAACAAAAGTGAAATATTCCTTTAAATTTTGTACCTGGGGGGTGTGTATAGCATGCCTGTAAAGTAGCACTTGTTTCCCATGCTTAGAACTGTCCCGTTTCCCGTTGCATCAGAGGGGGGTGGGGTCACCCATCACGTCACTGGGTAAGCCCGGGTTTCCCCTTGCGTCAGAGGGGGACAGGGTCACGTGACGGGTGGCCCCATCTTCAGCTACTTAAGACCTGTCAGGCTGCGGCGACGATATTCCCGGGGTGTCGCCGGTGGAGACAGGATGCGCTGCGCTGGGCATCTCATCCCTGGAGCCTGGACCTGAATGAAGAGCAGATCATCCATCGCTGGACCCCGGAGACGAGCGCATTCATCGGAGGATACCGACAGCGTTGGAGACTGAGCTGGAATCTTTATTAAAAAAAAAAAGACTTTCCCAATGGTGTCTGTTTTTTTTTTCTTATACTTTCTTTGTGAAATGGTAGGGGTACAATGTACCCCTTAACAATTCACATGGGGGGCATCTGGGGGTCCCCTTTGTTAAAGATTCTGATAAGCCCCCCCCTGTCCGCAGACACCCACAACCACCGGGCAAGGGTTGTGGGGCTGAGGCCCTTGTCCCTATCAACATGGGGACATGGTGCTTTGAGGGGTCACAGACCCCCGAAGCATCCTCCCCATGTTGAGGGCATGTGGCCTGGTACCGTTTAAGAGGTTAGGGGCGCTCTCTTGTCCCCCCCTCGTTTCCTGCAGCCTGCCAGGTTACATGCTCGGATAAAGGGTCTGGTATAGATTTTTGGGGGGAACTCCACGTAATTTTTTTTAAATACGGGGTGGAGTTCCCCTTAAAATCCATACCAGAGGTCTGGTATGGATATTTGGGGGAAATCCCACATCATTTTCTTTTTAAATTTGACGCAGGGTTCCCCTTAATATCCATACCAGACCTGAAGGCCCTGGTAATTGCATTTGGGGAGACCCCCATGCATTTTTTTTTTTATCTGTGACTTTCAATGAATTTTCTCTGTATTGCCCGGAGCCGACAATTCATTATAGCCGCGAGTGATTTTAAATGACTTTTGTCCTTA
The DNA here is from genome assembly GCA_029574335.1 of Rana kukunoris. NCBI lineage: Eukaryota > Metazoa > Chordata > Amphibia > Anura > Ranidae > Rana > Rana kukunoris. The sequence continues at coordinate 91,318,681 of CM056059.1, forward strand.
AGAAATGACACTTTGTGCAGGGACAGTTCTAAGCACGGGAAACAAGCGCTACTTTACAGGCATACTATACACCCCCCCCCCCCGGTACAAAGTTTAAAGGAAAACTTTTATTGGTTTACTTTAACCACTTTAGCCCCGGACCATATTGCTGTCCAAAGACCAGAGCACTTTTCTTTCTCGTACATCACGGGACACAGAGCGGCATATTCATTACTATATGGGTTATATGGAGTACCTTCAGGTGTGGACACTGGCAATCTCAAACAGGAAGTCCCCTCCCTATATAACCCCCTCCCCTAGAGGGAGTCCCTCAGTTTTTTCGCCAGTGTCTTAGGTGTTGGTCACGGAATAGCTTTGCTCCACATCCTTGGGATTAAGGGCGGGCTAAAGTGGACAGTACCCGGGCCCCAAACCGTGGGGTTTTGCCTATAATGCTCCTCTTTGGAGGGCTGGACCCTGGGCCCAGGACTTGGAGTTTGTAAAAACCATAAGTTCCTGTTTGCCAGGGTGCTATATAGGTCCAGGACAGTGGGTACCTTCATAGGACCCCAGGGCCTGAAGGTCTACTACGCTACCCACGGAGATGGGAGAAGATTGGATCGTTTTGCTGGACAAACATCCTGCAGCATGGAGCAGGTAAGGGGGAGCCTGCGGGACTTGGTTCGACAGCAGGCTCTCCGGGGTAACCTAAAAGGGGGGATAGCCTAAGTATGCTCTGCATGGGCAACCTTGCTCACTATGTCTGAGAGAGACAGGATGACACCTTTTTTCCCCCATCACTAGGTTCCCCTGTCTAAGAATGTGTTGCTAGCTAACCTGCTGCTTTCTTCCTAGGACTAGTAAGGATCCCTAGGGGCCTTGTTGAGAGTCCTACCTGGCCGGGGGTTTGAATCTGCCGCCTGTTTCTGCAGTCCTGGGTCTCCAGCAGCGCGGCTCCTCCATGTTCCTCCTGTTCCGGCATACGCGCGCGCGCGCGTGCACGTCTTATAGACGTTTTTCGCGCCGTTCAGACAGGAGGGCGGGGGGGGGCGTGCCTGCGGCGTCATACAGGGGCGCGCCTTGTGCTGTTATAGATCAGCAGGCATTGTCAGTGCTCAGTCTGAGGCTGATTTCAGAAGGAGAGGACGCAGAGCGGCAGAACAGTGACTCCCGGTGGCGGAAGAGGGGTAGTACATGCTGGACTTTGTTCCAATGCCTTTTTTTGTTAAGCCAAGAAATTCCCCTTTTTGCAGCAGGTTGGAGGCTGGCAAACTAAGTTTGGGGTCACTGTATGTTTTAAAAAAAAAAAAAAAAGAAAATATATATAATATATATTTAAAAAAAAAAAAAAAAAAGAGAAAAAACATACGGGATCCCATCAGTTTTTGGGCATTAGTGATCTATTGTCCCCTAAGCTCTGGTTTTGTACTCCTGGCCACTACAGTCTGTTGTTGTTGGCGGAGTCCCTCGATTTTGTATTATGGCTTCCAAAGGTTCGGGGTCAAAGGGTACAAAAAAGACCAAAAAACAAAGGGGTTCCCCTTCTGATTCTGATGATATGCCGATACTTTCCCCGCAACTTATTAACATAAAGGGCGCCTTGGATGAGCCATTAGGGGGATCTGGTGCGGAGGCTGGCCCAGATCAGCCCAGCCCTGTGTTTATCACAGAGGAGATGCTAGCCGTATCCCTAGGGGGGCTAGAAGAGAGAATAGCAGCATTGATCGCTAGAGCTATTCCTGGTAAGAAACGGGTTAGATCCCCATCACCAAGAGGTGTATCCTCAGATGCTGAGATTCTCTCTCTGGAGGAATTAGAATCACAGGAGGATCAACTAGACCTGAACCAAGAGGGTTCAGGGATTGAGGGATCTGCCTCTGAGGAACCATTTTCAGACTCCCAGACAGAAAGACTGTGGGTACAGTCTTTGACGGACATGGTCCGCTCGGCATTTAGTTTACCATTGCCAGAGCCTCAGGTTCCTCCGGTATCCTCTCTGGGCTCTTTGAAAGCTCCGTTAAGCAACGCAGTGTTTCCGGTCCATCCTCTCTTGGAGGAATTGATCTTTCGGGATTGGGTACGGCCGGACAGGATTTTTCTGCCACCGAAAAGATTTTCGGTCATTTACCCCATGGAGGAAAAATTCTCCAAGAGGTGGAGGCTCCCAGTAGTGGATGCAGCCATCTCATGTGTGAATAAATCACTAATTTGCCCGGTGGAAAACATACATATGTTTAAAGATCCGGTTGATAAAAGGTTAGAGACACTTTTAAAAGCATCCTTTGCTACGGCAGGAGCAGTGGTACAGCCAGCTGTGGCTGCGATTGGTGTTTGTCAGGCGTTAAAAGACCAGACAAAAGAGATGTTAAAGGACATGCCTACCCAACAAGCAGAAGAGTTTTCTGACATTCCCAGAGCTCTGTGTTTTGCTGTAGATGCTATAAAAGATTCCATCCAGCAGGCCTCTCGTTTATCACTATTTTTGGTGCACATGAGAAGGCTCTTATGGTTGAAGAACTGGGCGGCGGAGCCCCCATGCAAAAAGCTTCTGGCAGGGTTTCCCTTCCATGGAGGACGACTCTTCGGAGAGGATCTGGATAAATATATTCAGACTATTTCAAATGGCAAGAGTACCCTTTTACCGGTCAAAAAGACATTCCGGGGTCCTACATTTAAAAGGCAGCTCTTTCCTGTCTCGGGGCCCTCAAATTCCAGGCAGTATCGACGGCCGCCTGCACGATCCGACGTTAACAGTAGATCACAGGGACAGGCCCCTGGGGGTAAGAGGCCATGGTATCGCAAGCCGACAAAGACAGCCCCTAAGTCTGCCTTATGAAGGGGCGCCCCCACTCTCGCGGGTGGGGGGAAGGCTTTGTTTCTTCTCAGAAGTTTGGGAAGCCAAGATCCCCGACAAATGGGTCCGGGCATCTGTAACCACAGGCTACAGACTGGAGTTTCTAAGGTGTCCTCCGCCTCATTTTCAAGAATCAAGGCTACCAAGGGATCCAGCAAGGAAGGCCTCATTGCTGGCAGCTTTGGATCACCTGCTCTGCCAGGACGTAATAATAGAGGTGCCAGCCCAAGAGCAAGGGCTAGGTTTCTATTCCAATCTCTTTGTCATACCAAAGCCCAACGGCGATGTCAGGCCAATCTTGGACCTAAAGAGGTTAAACGGTTACCTAAGGGTTCGTTCCTTCCGGATGGAATCCATCCGGTCAGCAGCCGCCGCGCTTCAGAAGGACGATTTTCTGGCCTCCATAGACATAAAGGATGCTTACCTTCATGTACCAATCTTTCAGTCGCATCAAAGATTTTTACGCTTCGCGGTGGGGCAGCGACACTTCCAATTCAGGGCGCTCCCCTTCGGGCTGGCCACGGCCCCCCGGGTATTCACGAAGATCCTAGCCCCAGTTCTGGCCAATTTAAGGATCCAAGGGGTCACGGTCCTAGCATACTTGGACGACCTTTTAATCATAGATCACTCACGGCCGGGTCTGCAAAAGGCAGTAAACCTCACGGTTCGGTACCTCGAAGAATTCGGCTGGGTCCTAAACCGGGGAAAGTCAGCGTTCCAGCCTACAAAGCAGTTGGAATACCTCGGCATGAGGTTAGACACAGAACAGCAAAGGGTGTTCCTGCCCCTGGTAAAGGTCGAGGCTATCAAGGGGTTGGTTCAGTTGGTTCTAAACAAGAAAAAACCAACTATTCGCCTGTGTATGCGAGTACTAGGCAAGCTAGTGGCCACGTTCGAGGCAGTACCATACGCTCAGATCCACACTCGCGTCCTACAGGCAGCCATTCTAGCAGCCTGGGGGAAGAGGGCACATGCCTTAGAGTCCCCTTTGACACTATCATCAAGGGTCCGACAAAGCCTGGCCTGGTGGTTGAACCCCCAGAATCTTCTAAAGGGAAAATCCTTCAGCCCTGTTGTCTGGAAGGTAGTTACCACAGACGCCAGCCTGGCAGGCTGGGGGGCGGTCTTCGAGGGGTTCTCTCGCCAGGGAACTTGGGTGAAAGCAGAGAGGCAGCTCCCCATCAATATCTTGGAGATCAGAGCTGCTCGCCTAGCCCTTCTGGCATGGACCTCCAGATTAAAGGGGTTCCCGGTGAGAATCCAGTCAGACAATGCCACGGCGGTGGCATACATAAACCACCAAGGGGGAACCAGGAGTCGGGCCACTCAGAGGGAGGTGAGCTTGATTTTTCAGTGGGCAGAGGTTCATGTACCCTGCATTTCGGCGATATTCATTCCCGGAGTGGACAACCTGCAGGCAGACTTCTTAAGTCGCCAGAGTCTGTTGCCAGGGGAGTGGTCTCTGCATCCCCAGGTCTTTCAGACAATCTGCCAGAGGTGGGGAATGCCAGACGTAGATATAATGGCATCCAGGTTCAACAAGAAACTAGACAGGTTCGTGTCTCGAGCGAGGGATCCTATGGCCTGCGGAACCGATGCGTTGGTTTGCCCTTGGCATCAATTCAAACTTCTATATGCATTCCCTCCGCTACAGTTACTCCCTCGCCTGTTGCGCAAGATCAGAGTGGAGCACAAGCCAGTCATTCTAGTAGCTCCGGCTTGGCCCCGGAGGACTTGGTACTCACTAGTCCTGAAGATGGCAGTGGGAGACCCTTGGACTCTTCCTCTACAACCAGACCTACTCTCACAAGGCCCGATCCTCCACCCTACATTACAGCGTCTAAATTTGACGGCCTGGAGGCTGAATCCCTGATTCTCAGGGGTAGAGGTCTGTCTAGGCAGGTAATTCCTACCCTGATTAGGGCTAGAAAGCCGGTCTCCAGGGTGATTTATTACAGGGTGTGGAGGAACTACGTAGGCTGGTGTGAATCCAAAAGATGGAATTCCCGCAAATATACTATTGATAGGGTGTTAAGTTTTCTCCAGCTAGGAGTGGATAAAGGCCTGGCATTAAGCACAATCAAGGGACAGATCTCAGCTCTGTCAGTGTGGTTTCAGAGGCCGCTGGCCACCCACTCGCTGGTAAAGACCTTCTTACAGGGGGTCTTGCGTATTAATCCTCCTGTCAAGTCACCAAATTTGTCCATGGGACTTAAATCTTGTCCTGTCCACTCTACAGAAACAACCCTTTGAGCCGTTGGCTGAGATTCCTTTAGTCTTACTGACAAGAAAGTAGGTTTTTTTTCTTGGTCGCCATAGTTTCGGCCAGGAGAGTGTCAGAATTAGCAGCCTTATCGTGTAAGGAACCATATCTCGTTCTGCATAAGGACAGGGCAGTTCTCCGGCCCCATCCTTCCTTTCTACCAAAGGTTATATCCAAATTTCACTTGAACCAGGATTTGGTACTTCCATCCTTCTTTCCAAAACCCACATCTAGAAAGGAGGGGTTGCTGCATACCTTGGATATTGTCCGGGCCATGAAGGCCTATCTTAAAGCTACAGAAAAGATCCGGAAGACAGATGTGTTATTCGTTCTACCAGATGGCCCCAAGAAGGGGCAGGCAGCTGCAAAATCCACCATCTCGAGATGGATTAGACAATTAATCATTCAAGCCTACGGTTTGAAGAGGTTGCCTCCTCCTTTGTCGGTAAAGGCCCATTCTACCAGGGCTATGGGCGCCTCCTGGGCAGCACACCATCAGATCTCTATGGCTCAGATATGCAAGGCAGCGACGTGGTCATCAGTCCACACGTTTACAAAGTTTTATCAACTAGACGTGAGAAGGAATGCAGATTCTGCCTTTGGACAGGCAGTACTACAGGCTGCAGTTTGAGATCCTCGGGATCAGAAGCACCCTTGGTTGTAAAAAAGAAAAAAAAAAAAAAAAAGAAAAAGTTTTTTTTCTTGACTAAGTTGGAATTATTATTATTATTTGAGTTTACCTCTAAATTGAATCCTTCTTTGGAAGATGTCTCCCAACCCTCATTAAAGCATTGCTTTCGGACATCCTATATAGTAATGAATATGCCGCTCTGTGTCCCGTGATGTACGAGAAAGAAAAAGGGATTTTTAAATACAGCTTACCTGTAAAATCCTTTTCTTGGAGTACATCACGGGACACAGAGCTCCCACCCCTCTTTTGGGTGACCATTTTGGGAGGCATACTGCTTGCTACAAAACTGAGGGACTCCCTCTAGGGGAGGGGGTTATATAGGGAGGGGACTTCCTGTTTGAGATTGCCAGTGTCCACACCTGAAGGTACTCCATATAACCCATATAGTAATGAATATGCCGCTCTGTGTCCCGTGATGTACTCCAAGAAAAGGATTTTACAGGTAAGCTGTATTTAAAAATCCCTTTTTTGTGATTCGGCACTGCGTCGCTTTACCTGACAATTGCGCGGTCGTGCGACGTGGCTCCCAAACAAAATTGGCGTCCTTTTTTTCCCACAAATAGAGCTTTCTTTTGGTGGTATTTGATCATCTCTGCGGTTTTTATTTTTTGCGCTATAAACAAAAATAGAGCGACTATTTTGAAAAAAATTCAATATTTTTTACATTTTGCTATAATAAATATCCCCAAAAAAGATATACATTTTTTTTCCTCAGTTTAGGCCGATACGTATTCTTCTACATATTTTTCGTAAAAAAAATCGCAATTAGCGTTTATTGATTGGTTTGCGCAAAAGTTATAGCGTTTACAAAAAAGGGGGTAGTTTTATGGCATTTTTATTAATATTTTTTTTTTACTAGTAATGGCGGCGATCAGCGGTTTTTTTCAGTACTGCGATATTATGGCGGACACATCGGACACTTTTGACACATTTTTGGGACCATTGGCATTTTTATAGCGATCAATGCTATAAAAATGCATTGGATTACTATAAAAATGCCATTGGCAGTGAAGGGGTTAACACTAGGGGGCGGGGAAGGGGTTAAGTGTGTTCCTATTTGTGTTCTAACTGTATGGGGGGGGGTGGACTCACTAGGGGAAATCACTGATCTTCCGTTCATACATTGTATGAACGGAGGATCAGCGTTTTCCCCCGATGACAGGAACGAGAGGAATGTGTTTACACACATACCTCCCGTTCCCCGCTCTGTAACGAACGAGCGCGCGTGCCCGGCGGCGATCGCGCCCGCCGGACTCGGGGGCGAGCGGGGGGTACGCGCGCGGGCCGCCGGCGGCGCGCACGTGCCCCCTAGTGGCCGCGAATGTCCCGACGTAGAGCTACGGGCTCTCGCCCAGAAGAGCCGACCTGCCGCCGTAGAACGACGGCGGCTGGTCAGCTAGTCGTTAAGCATTATTAAAATCGCTGCTCCCGAAAAAAAAATGCAGTTTTTAAAACTTTTTTTGCATTGATACATGTCCCATGGGGCATGACCCGGGTCCCAAACACTTTTTATGACAATAACTTGCATAAAAGCTTTTAAAATTAGCACTTTATATTTTTCATGTTCGAGTTCCATAGATTATAATGGTGTTCGGATGTTCGAACAAATTTATTGCCTGTTTGCATACATACATGTTTGTTGTGAAATTACTCGCAGGGGAACAATGGTCTCTGCATAATCATTATTAATCTGGCTAATGAGCTTTCATTCCAGACACCCGGGTAAGGGATATATGGTAACATAGTACCCATAGACATTATATTGTCACCTGATCTCATTGGAGATCATTGGAACCTGCACATGCATGTACCTGATTGGTTGTGATGGCTTGCTGCACTTTTCCCTTTTCACTTTGTGTGATATTGATCTGAGCAATTATCTTTTCTGTTATCTTTGTTTTGTGTGAGAAACGACAACGTGAAAAACGAGTAGAAAAATTAGAGTATGTTCTAAATTTTTAATTGATAGAAAGATAGTGCAGCGCAAAACAAATTAATATAAAATATAATAAAAAGTAAACATAAGAAAAAACAAAATGTCCATAGGTGCACTGATAATCCAAAGTGAATATGAGGAGCCAAATCCAAAATGTGAATGATGAAATCAGAAGAAAACCTCCACCAAGAAAGGTAAGAATGGCCTCTCACCTTGTTGCCTAGACCAAAAAGGTCAAACAGCATGTGATAACAAGGACCTCCTGATTCGTCTGATCAATCCAACAGCGGATCACTCATTGTGGCATCAGTGGACTCAAACGCCAGTTGTGATTATGCAAAAGAATTGAAAGAGATCTAGTGCTCTCTGAAGCATACTTAAAATGTATTGCATACAAATAAAAACACTCACATAAAAAGCACTCGTTCCTGAGTGCTAGGTAAATAGCCAGAAAGCCGGGATCCATCAACAGGTAGTTAGGACACACGGTGTGCAGTGTGCAATCGCGGGTGACGTCACGCGTGTAACTCCCCCCTCGTACGTCGTTGCGTCCTCTGGGCGGGACTTCATCAGCGTGGGGTAGGCAGAAACAACGTAAATGTTAATTTTTAATGCCCATTTTTCACATCGAGAAAAATGCTCTGGAGCATACACACGATCGTTTTTAATGACCAATTTTAAAAATTTAAAGCGGATCTCCCACGCCAAAATTTTTTTTTTTCTTATAATGGCTATTTAAAAGGTAAATGACCCTAATTTGCGGAACTCACGTTTCCTGTCTCCCCCGGCCGCTCCGCTGCTATCCAGTCTCAAATAATAACTTTTATTCCTCCTTCCGGTTTTGTCTCCATTTTAACTGTGGGCATAAGCCCACAGCCTGGCACTTCGTTGTTCCCGTGGATGCTGATGTCCCAGCATCCACCGCTCGATTATACAGGATCAGTATCTGTAGATTGTATGTAGATTGTTCAAACGCCCGCCCTCCTTCCCTTGTTTACATCCGCGTCACTTCCTGCTAAACGAAGTCACGCAATGTTTGCTGTCACAGGGCCAAATATGATAATTAGGGAGCTATGACACAAGCTCCCAGAAGACACAGCGCGGGACAGGAAACTATAGAAAACCCGACGGAAACCTGAGGTGCTGCAGACCGGAAGCCTATCTTGTTCAGATGGTACTGTAATACTTTTTTATATAAAACTATCCGATTAAGCATTGTTTTGGAGCATTAGTAATATTGAGATTGGGTTAAATTCAGGGTGGAGCTCCGCTTTAATTTTTCACGTCATGAAAAACGGTTGTGTGTACGCAGCATAAGTGTTTCTGTCCAGTATTCAGCCTAGGTAGCCAGCTCAAGAAAACACCATTTCTAATATTTCCATAAAAGCAGAGGTCTCGATTTGCATACAATTGCAAATATACGGACACGCCGTTGTCGAGTCCCTTCTGTACAGGGTAGTCGCCACCTAAATCTGTAGAATTAAATTGACAAGAGCTAGTTTGTGTCTTTTTGGGCTATCCCTTAGGTGAGCGTTTCTCAACCAGGGTGCTGTCTGGGTTCCCCTTGGGTGCCACGAGCATAGGATGCAGTTTGTGCTGGGCTGCTATGGTGCTGGCAGCCAGTGATGCTGTAGGGTCAGTGCGCACAGAATAATTTGGGTATAAGGGCCAGCTCAAATATGGTACATCATAGCAATGCATGACTGTGATCCAGGGCAGGTGTCATGGAGAGCCCCCCCAACCCCCCCCAGCATTCATGGGAATATGGAAGTCCAACTTCTCCAGACCTTCTGCCCTCTTCTGTGCTGCTGGAGCCCAAAGGTAAGGCTCTGTTGTGAAGAGGGGAATGCGTGATTGAGGGACTATGTGATGGAGGGGACTCTAATGTATAGAAGGAACTTTGAAATAATGGGTTAACACCAATGTAAAATGTATTTAATCAAGGCATTGCCCCAGGCTCATGTTTCCCACTTATAAGTAAGTTAAATTTTAGATTGGGATGCCTAGAGATTTTGCATACGTTTTGAAAACTAAAAAAACTAAAAAAAAAAAAATTGAGAAATGCTGCCTTATGATTATAGGGGGGCTATACTGCCAACTTGCTTTCCCATAAATGTGCAACTTTGCAAAGTACAAAAAACATTTTAGGCCGGGTTCACACTATTCACAATAGCAGTAGAATGTGAAAGGCTCTCTATCATAGGCGTGCGCACAGGGTGTGCCAGGTGTGCCCAGGCACACCCTAATCACCCTGTGCAGCACACATTCCCCCTACTGCCCTGGCTCCTATATTTCCCTCGGCAGAGCTGCCAGCTTCCCTCCTCTCCTATCTGCTGTTGCTCCTGGGATGTTTTAGGAGTGGGGAAGGGGCAAGTAAATATGTAATTTACCATCCCCTTCCCTTTTTAAATGAACATTGTGAGTGATTGGTAGTTTGTGTATTGGCTTTGGGGTGCACACCCTAATGCAATAGGCTGCGCACACCTATGCTCGCTATAGAGTCGGTTCACATATCTCTGATGCAAATTTGCACAAGACACCTCTGCGTCTTTTGGTCTGTTTTAGGTCCGAATTCAGCCCAAAATTCAGGCTGAAATCGGACCTGAAACGATGAACCAGGGCGCACAGGACCCCTGCTGGGAGCCGCATCGGCATCCAGTGTGAACGGAGCCTTAGACTTTTGTGTAGTTCCAACCTTGTAGTGCAGCGATCTTATGAAAGTGTGTAATATTGATTGGGGGGGGGGGGTCTCTGTGATGGAGAGGAGTCTGATGGGGGGGCTATGTGACATGGGGGTGGCTCTGTAATAGAGAGGAGTCTGTGATGGGGGTGTTCTGTGCTGGTGGGGCTCTGTGATAAACGAGTCTGATGGGGGGCTCTGTGATGGAGAGGAATCTGTGATGGGGGGCTCTGTGAGGATCTGTGATGGGGGGGGCGCTCTGTGAGGATCTGTGATGGGGGGGGGCTTTGTGGGGATCTGTGATGGGGGGGGGCTCTGTGGGGATCTGTGATGGGGGGGGGGGGGCTCTGTGGGGATCTGTGAGGATCTGTGATGGGGGGCTCTGTTATGGAGAGGAATCTGTGATCAGGGGGCTCTGTGATGGAGAGGAATTTGTGATGGGGGGCTCTGTGAGGATCTGTGATGGGGGGGCTCTGTGAGGATCTGTGATGGGGGGGGCTCTGTGACGATCTGTGATGGGGGGGCTCTGTGACGATCTGTGATGGGGGAATCTGTAATGGGGGGGCTCTGTGGGGATCTGTGATGGGGGGGGGGGCTCTGTGAGGATCTGTGATAAAGAGGAACTTGTGATGGGGGGGCTCTGTGGGGATATGTGATGGGGGGGCTCTGTGGGGATATGTGATGGGGGGGCTCTGTGGGGATATGTGATGGGGGGCTCTGTGGGGATCTATGATGGGGGGGCTCTGTGAGGATCTGTGATGGGGGGCTCTGTGAGGATCTGTGATGGAGAGGAATCTGTGATGGGAATGCTCTGTGATGGAGAGGAATATGTGAGGGGGGGTCTCTGTGAGGCTCTGTGATGGGGGGCTTTGTGATGGGAATGCTCTGTGATGGAGAGGAATCTGTGATGGGGGGGGTCTTTGATGGCAAGGAGTCCAGCCCCCCAACAGTCTGAGGGACATTAAACTGGCCCCCTGTTTAAAAGTTTAAGTTTTGACACCTGCTATCTGGTGGAAACACTTTCCAAAATAGTGGAGGCCTTTTATAGCCACAAAGAAATGGGAAAGGAACAGGGGCGGCAGCATGGCTCCCATAGGCATGTGCCAGGTGTGCCTGGGCACACCCTAATCGCACTGTGCTGCACAGATTCCCCCTGCTGTTTGGCTGCAGAAGATGGGACTGAGGAATCTCTGTCTTAAAAGTGAGATATTAGGGGTCTGTTTAGACCTCTATCTCACAAAAACCCCAATGGAGTTTCTAAAAAATTGTGTATGTATGTGTATGTATGTGTAATATATATATATATATATATATATATATATATATATGTATATATGTGTGTGTGTGTGTGTATATATATATATAATTATAAATAATAATAAATAATAATATTGTATTAAATACAATTTAAAAATAATTGTAAAAAAAAAAGTTATGATAAATAAATGAAAATAAACTACCGACATCAATCGCTTCCCTACTGACACCGTCCACTGCTCTACTGAGATATAAATATACACACACACACACACACGTGTGCGTTTGAGCTTTGGGTGCACACCCTAATGCCATGGTATGCGCACACCTATGATGGCTCCATATCAATGCCCATGGTTTTGGAGTGAGGTGACCAGCAAGCACATATAGGTGTGAAGTTCAGATCTCCACACACCTTTGGAAATCTAGCATAATTCACGTGCTGTGTGTGACACTCAAAAATGTTTCACCTTATGAAAGTGTGCATTGCTGTAACTATTGGATTGCCAAGAATGAAGATTGCAAAGTTACCTAGCAGGTTCTTAAGCATTTTTTATCAGGTGGGCCAGGCAGTCATCCTGACTAACCAATGGTTGGGTATCCCCATAACCGGTACTCCAAGTTTGCACAGCAACTCTGCTTTGAAATCGTGCCATTTTTCTACCTGATGGAACATTTAATTTCTTAAAGTGACCGTAAACGGGTTACTAAATAAGTGGAAGGTATGATGGCATTTACTGATAAAGCCAGGAACAAATCAGGCCTCTGTATAGTCAAATTCCTGTACAGGGGGCATATAGAAAAATCGGCCATGATGTTTAATCCTCTTGTAGCCTAAAAATGTCAATAACATAAACATTTGATAAAATTCGGATATCGCAAATTCTTTGCAGATATGAAAACTTTAAAATGTGAATTAATGTGATGTTTCATGGGAAGCTGCAAATGTTTCTTCAGAGTAGATACAGTATTCAGTTTTTTTTTTTTAGAAAAGTTAACTTTTTTGTGATGATTAGAGTTTAGAAGATACTATCTCTAGCAGGCCCAGACTGGGACAGAAAATAGGCCCGGGCATTTTAGACTGAGCAGCATTTCGTTTTGCGTTAAGTCCTTGCCCTTTCCAAATACGCAGCAGCTGAAAAAAAACATGGATGTGAACGTGTCCCATAGGAAAACATGTAAATGAACTGTAGTGTGTTTCTGCATAAAGCACCAAAACAGAGGTGTGACCTTGGCCTGAGATGTTTAATAACATAATGGGGTTAAAAAAAACTAAAATACGTACAAAGATAGCAAATAATCACTACTGTAAGAGGTTAATTTTTTTTACTGTGGGACAGTGAAAGTAATATTTACAGGAGCGATTTACTTTTATGTACTATAAAGGGCTAATTTTCGTTTTTTTTTTTAACCCCGTTATGTTACTGGCCGATTAATCGATTATGAAAATTGTACTCGATTATTTGTCGATTAATCGATTAGTTGTTTCGGCCCTATATCCAAAGCAATGTGCATAGCCTGATACATCTTTTATTTCTCCTCCTGCCTAGGTTACCAGCCTACTGTCCCTCTACTAAACGCAGACGTCCTCTACTGAGCGACGAGAGAGGCGAAACACTGCAAAGGGAGGATTGCTCAAGCAGAATAAGCTCCTGCCCGTGTCACAGTTCCTCCCTGGAGGCTTGCACCAGAACCAATATAGAAAGTAGAAAACAGAATCTGGCTATGCACATCATGTATCCGATTCTGTTTTCTAGCTTCCTCCGCCAGGTTTTTACAGTCGGCTTGGGGAGAGACGACAAATAGTATTCTGACGCTGATTGTTGTAAAGGGATCTATCCCTTGTGTAACCTTTTTGCCAGGCTTGTATAAGCGTATATAATGACGAGGACAATCCTCAACAGCTTGAATCCACCAATACCGATTCTATTCACAGAAATTGCTTTATTCCAAAACATCAAAATACATCAGATGACGGGTTACAGCAGATGAACAGGTTGTAGTATTATGCGGTCAAAAGATGATACTGTCTGTAGCTTACTTATACAGAATACATGTGGCCATGGTACATGAGGCCTGTTAAGCTGTTCTCCATTAGACAGGAAATACAAACTCAGGAAGAAGGGTGGAGCATTACACAGAGAGGAAATGCGACATAGATCAGACAAAAGAAAAACAGAAGACTGTGCATTACCACAAAAGGTCACTAGATGGCAGCATGTAAACTTAACATAACATAGCATACATAGGAAATGGTTAGGAGAAACAGTATTGTATATAACAAATCTATGCCCATTGGGCGGTACAAATAGGGTTAAGGTACAAGGTGGGTCCAGAAAGCAATAAGCAATTATATTTGAAAAAAAAATTTTTATTGAAAAATGTTACAATTGAACATTGTCTCCTTTTAAAGTATGCCCCTTGTGAAGTGTACACAACAGTCCCAGCGATTTTTCTATTGTTCTGGAAGTGGTGGGATGGCATTCCGAGCCTGCATAGTGGCTCTGTAGACGTTGGCCACACTACCAAAATGTTGTGCTTTCAAACCCTTTCAAACATAGCTCCCAACTGTGCCTTATTTCGAAGGACTGTCCCTGATTTGGAGCAATGTCCCTCTGTCCCTCTTTCCCCTTCATTTGTCCCTCATTTTGGTCTGATCTATATATACTGTATTCAGCCCTCAAAATTTCCACTCGCCTACTAGCATTTGGCGAGTGGATTTAAGCTGGGGGCGAGTGATGACAGGGCTGCATGACCAATCTGTCTCCAATCTGTGCCTACACTTAGAGTCCCGATGAGATTGGCGGCCGAAGAGGAAATGTACATGCTCGGGAAAAGTAGTCTGGTGAGCCGCGCGCAGGCAGAGCAGTACACAGGTGCTCTCCTTACAATTCTCATTAAGCCATGGGACCTCCTCTCCTCACTGCCAGCCTGAATAAAAGAGGGAAGTGGGGACATGCAAGTGTGGAGTCACACACAGGCTCCTGATGATGAGATGAATGGGGGAGGGGGAGAGAGAGAGGGGAGAGAGAGAGGGGGGAGAGAGAGGGGGGAGAGAGATGCAGAGGAGACGGCAAGAGAATGAGGAAGAGACACAGTTCTAGTGCCCTGTCCCTCTGGTCTGCCCCCAGTGCCCTGTCCCTCTGGTCTGCCCCCAGTGCCCTGTCCTATTTTGTTAAAGTTGTTGTTAGTGATATTTAATTTTGTAACTTGATTCTGCATAAAACATTTAACAGTGTCATTCCATGAGATAATTTACGAGGGCGTGTTTACAGGTGCAATTAGGCTCAGGGCAGTGTATGAATTAGGTGGGGCAACTGGTGGCGAGTAACTCTTGCGACCTGGCTAGTGGCTCAGGACTTGACATTTTAAGCCCTGCCGTATTTATCGGTGTATAACACGCACAGGCGTATAACACACACCCTTAGGCTGCATTCACACTATAGCGCGGCGTATTGTACCGCGATTTGTCGCGACAAAACGTGTCGTTTTTTAGCCTTGCTTTCGCTGGAGGGGTGATTTTAACATTGTCGGCTATGCTGAACGCTGAAGCCGCCTGAAAAAAGGGTCCGGGACTTGTTTTGAGCTTCAGGCGTACGGCATTCGGCGTGGAGATGTCAACCATGTTAAATCACCCCTCCAGCGTATTTCAGGCTGCAATAGCGTCGGGCGTAAAAACGCCTAGGTGTGAATGGAGCCTAACTCTAAGAGGGAAGTTTCAGGAAAAAAACTTTTCACAGCCCCCTGTGTATAATACGCAGGCACAGTTTACCCTCTATTTTCAGGGTAAAAAACTGCGTGTTATACGCCAATAAATACAGTAGTTGTATATGAAATGTAATCTTTATCTTTCAAAAAGTGATTCCAAGTGCTAAACATTTCTTACAAATTCTAAATGGCTGCATTTGTAAATGTTAAAAGCCAATATAAAGGAATAGGAGTAGTAAAAAAAAAAAAAAAAAAACACCTGTGCAATTAACCTTTTTTTGGTTAATTTTCCATTAAGGGGGTGTGGCAGGGGCGTGGCCTATGCCTTTATACATTTTCTAGTAGGTGTCCCTCATTCCCATCTCAAAATGTTGGGAGGTATGCCTTTAAATCCTGAGTCAAGATTCAACAATTGAATTACTTGGTAATCCCGTTTCCTCTTAATTCTGATGGTGAGCCTTTAGTCACGGTTGAGAACAGACTTCATCCCATCCACATTGTATTCTGTTTTTGACGGAGAGGGGGTCCTGATCATGATTTGTCTTAAACACCACCTCCTCCTTCCTTGAAGACCTTGTGCCATGGGTACACTTGCACAGATGATAACCCAGCTTCTCCATATGCTTTCCTCACCATTTCCAACGTTTCTGATGCACTTTTTATTGTGTACCGATGTTCCAAACTCGCTTGCATTTTTCTTAATATGAGGCAATTGAACATGGTGTCTAAAAATAATTTCTCGACTGACAGGCCTGGAATGCAACTGATCTGTGTTTTAACGTATACCTGGCACCCCACCCCAAGTGACCTTTGCCAGATTCTCCCTTCCCCGATCCCTTTCTCGAGCGTAGGAACTTCATTCTCATTATATTCTTGATGTACCTTGTATATTCAATGGATATTAAATGAACAAGTAAGACGTGGCATACTTTTAAAGCCCAACTGCTTGCACTGCACGGGTTATGTGCTCATTTATGTCGCAAACAAAAGATTGTTCCCCCTAGGATGGGACTTTAAAAGCCAGACACTGTAATGTATGTAGAAA
This sequence comes from Rana kukunoris, assembly GCA_029574335.1. NCBI lineage: Eukaryota > Metazoa > Chordata > Amphibia > Anura > Ranidae > Rana > Rana kukunoris. Next base: position 91,335,094 of record CM056059.1, read on the forward strand.
CAGTATTTTATTACATAGAAATGTCAAGCCATCAATACAAATGTTAAAAAACATGAACCAAGGTAGGTGGTATTCATGTATGTAACAAAACAAACCTCAACTGTACACCAGAACATATGACAAAAATGACGCTGAAACTCTCCTATGAGTGATGTTCCCTGGTACCCGACGCGTTTCCGGTACACAACTTTCATCAGGGCTAACAAGCAGGGGTGAGAACAGTCAAAGTTTTTATACTCAATAAGAGTGACTCCATATGAAAAAGCTAATAAAAGCTAAGAAAACTCTGGAGATGAAGGTACAGAGGAACATCAATCCAGCACCAATTTGTACTTGAAAGCAATAAATCCAGGTCCTGTAATTAACCAGCGGGCAGAGGTGGCCGAGTTCTAATGATCCACTGTGGGGCAGTATGGGCTCAGCAGGCAGGATGTGGGGCTATCGGTACAGTAAGGCATCCCAAGTGAGTGGATGGCTCCCAAGCAATTCCTTTATACCGCTGTAGTACTCGTCCCCTCCTATATCTCAGTGTGTGGATTTGTTCGTATGGATAGTGTTTCCCATCTTTGTGGTGCCTGTTATGTGCTCATTTATGTCTAGGGCAGGAGCTTACCCTGTGCCCCCCGGAGGCCTTTGATGTGGCCTTTGACCCCAAACTAGGGAAGCGTACTTCTATTTTATTCTGTGGGTTTGGTGTGGTTTCCGAAAGCATGCAGTAAAGGGCACCACACCCGCAGGATATAATAGAAGTCAATGGCAAAGTGCAGCTGACATGCAAGGTAAACCGCAGTGCAGCAGTGTGAAAGCAGCCCCTTATAGGGGGATCAGGACAGTAGGGGCTCGTTTTACATTTGTCGTGGGGGCAGGACATGTTTTTACCACTACCCCCCCCTCTTTCGTAACCACTGATGTAGCATCTGGTGTCGCAATGGTGAAGCCCCGATCCATGCTTCGGAGGGCTGTGGGACCTGCATATGCACGAACCAACCCTCTCCATTTTACCTGAAAGCTGTCCTCTCCCTCCCTCCAGTGTTGAGCAGCTGCAGGAGGAATTGTGCTAATCAAAATAAAAAATTCTAAATTCTGTATAATTTTATTTTATTGTGAGCTACGACTGATTACCGCATCTCTTATGTGGCCCTCCCTCTTCAAGGGTTTAAGTATCCATCGTCTAGGGAGTATCCAAACCTCCATTTGTTCAGGAACTACAATTTCCATCATGCCCTTGTCATGTCTGTGAATGTCAGCGCTTTACAATGCCTCATGGGACTTGTAGTTGGAGCTGGAGGGGCGTAGTTTGGAGATCCCTGGTCTAGGGGATTGGAGTACAATGATATACTTGCGTAATCCTCTCATCCTCTGATCCTCCCTGGTCAAGATCAGACCCTGCGGCTCCTGCCCCCCTTCCCCCGTTGGTTTATCGGTCTTGTGCGGTGCACTGTTATTGACGTCATCACGCCCATAGACCTGCTCTGGAGGTGAGGATGTCACAACCAGTCCACTGATAGATTGTGCGGGAGTGCCCTTTGCTGGTGGAACGGAGGATCGGTAGAGTATTCACCTTTCTCCTCCTCCCCTGGACAAAATAAGCATTTAACCCTTGCAATGCTCAACCCCACTGCATGGCAAAACTTTTTTTCCATTCCGAGTTGGGCTTTAAAGAAATCAACAGAACTGTTGGCATTCAGTATATGGAAGATGTTTCTCTAAAGGATTTTGCAACTTCAAAGTATTGTCTGTTAATGACGATTTTATATATATCTTTTTTTTTTTTAATTCTTTATCTTATTTTATCAAAATTCCAACCATATTGTACCGTTACATTTCAAATATATAAAAATACCAAATATATAGCCATGTGCAAACATTTAAAATTTCCCAATTTGACCCTCATGCCCCCCCCCCCCCTTTCTAGCTCTTGATTTCTGTTCTTTCGGTTGACAATTTTTCTTCCCTCCTATTCTGTCCCCATTGTATCTCTAGACTCTTAGGTTTTCCACATAACTCCATGTTTTCTTGAATTCTTTCCAGCATTCCCATTTATTTTTAAATCCTGTTTTTTCCTCCTCCTAAACATGAAATCCTTGTTGAATCTTTAAGAAAATAAGTTATCTATTTATGATCTCCAGGCACGCCCTGAACATACCTCTGCTGTGCAGTCACATTATCTGATACTCCTATGTGTTGGCCATGTTTTGTTGACATACACAGTTCAAACTGATAAGTGTACAGAACAGGTTGTTAAAAGATGTTGCGTAGTGGAATATTGTAACGTTTTAGCCACTGATATAAAGTGATTGTAAAAGAAACCATTCAGTTTAAAATAGAAATGAAAGGCAAAACATTTTTGTATAGATATTAAAAATACATTATAAAAGCCCCCCCCCCCTCTTTTTTTTTTAAATGATCACATGCCCCTTGTTTTCAGCTGCATAAGAGCTGGGGGAGCAGAACACTGAGCTTCCCAGTGAATGACTGCAGCAGGGTGGGCTGCTGGAGGGTGATTTGTCAGGTCAAGTCTGTTATTGGCTGAGTTTCTAGGACAAGATACTTTCTCATACAAATACATCGTACAGCAGACACAGTGCCTTGAAAAAGTATTCACACCCCTTAAAATTTTCCAAGTTTTGTCATGTTACAACCGAAAATGTAATTGTATTTTATGTGATGGACCAATACAAAGTGGCACATAATTGTGAAATGGAAAGAAAATGATAAATGGTTTTCAATTTTTTTTTACAAATATCTGAAAAGTGTGGCGTGCATTTGTATTCAGCCCCCCTTTACTCTGATACCCCTAACTAAGATCTAGTGGAACCAATTGCCTTCAGAAGTCACCGAATTAGTAAATAGTCCATTTGTGTGTAATTTAATCGCAGTATAAATACAGTTGTTCTGTGAAGCCCTCAGAGGTTTGTTAAAGAACCTTTGTGAACAAACCGCGTTATGAAGGCCAAGGAACACACCAGACAGGTCAGGGATAAAGTATACAAGAAGTACTATACACTGACCCTCTATTAATAGTACCACCCTGCGCTTAGGATAAACTCCCAAGAACCTCAGCACATCCAGAATCTATCCGGATAGAGTACAATGAAAACACATATAAAAAGCAGCTGCTTAAAATATAAAAGTCACTTAGTAAAAGCAGAAAGAATTAACAGCTCGCCCAGAGCTTATTAATAGTCCTGCAGCAGCGCTGCAAACCCCTGGTTTGACAAGATAGCTGTGTGCGATGACCGGATCAAAAGTATTAATAGTGTGTGCTCCAATCACCAAATGGACATTCACCGCGTGGGGGGATATAGGGTCCCCAGAGGCGGCTCTTTAATTAGGCAAATTAGGCGGTCGCCTTAGGTCTCACACTCACGGGGGCCTCGCGGCCGCCTAACTTACCCAATGCATTACCCCAGTTTTTAGGGACAGGGGACCCTAACGCTGCTGTGCTCAGGCAGTGTCAAGAGCCCTGACTCAGGAGCCAGCATCCCTAACAACCAGTGAATATCGGTGACCCCCACCCCTTGTGACGTCAATGACCCAGCATGCCCTCAGTCAATGATATCACAAAGGAACGGGTTCACCAGGTGACATCACAGGGTGGCCCCCTCCCCTTAGTTATTAAAGAGCAGGATCTGGAGGCCGCCTTGTTAAAGGGGGCTTTTAGATTTCGATATGCCCCCTGCCTGCAGACCCCTACAACTGCCGGCCAGGGTTGTGGGGTAGAGGCTCTTGTCCTTGAATTTTTTTTCCCATCTTGGGCGAGAGTGGGGCCCCATGTCAAGTTTTGTCTAAGGCCTCACAAAGCCTAGAGCCGCCTCTGAGGGTTCCCTTCGGGGGAAACACTCACCAGAAGGTTTCTTTATAACAGCATTTCGGTATATATCGCCTCACGTGTCACCCTTTCAGGCAGTTAGAACACCATACCACTTTCCCTTCTGATCACCTTTTGGATATTCACTCTCCAGGCATTTAAATCCACAGGTATATAAGGGAAGGAACTTTTCTGTTAAAAAAAATATAAGGGAAGGAAGCATCCATATAGTGCAATATTGTTTCAAAAGTTTTTGTCACCCCAAAACACATAAAAACACTAGTCCCCCCTATATAACATGTGTACCAGATAGAATAAATAGTCAGGCAAATGTATAATATATAGCAGATGTTTGGTAACTCTCACGATTTGATCTGGACCCCTGAAGACAGTCTTCAGGGGTCCAGATCGCACACAGCTATCTTGTCAAACCAGGGGTTTGCAGCGCTGCTGCAGGACTATTAATAAGCTCTGGGCGAGCTGTTTATTTTTTCTGCTTTTACTAAGGTCAGGGATAAAGTTGTGGAGAAGTATAAAGCAGGGTTAGGTTATAGATAAAAAAAAAAAAGAGCACAATTCAATCCCCCATCCAAAAATGGAAAGAGTATGGCACAACTGCAAATCTACCAAGACATGGCCTTCCATCTAAACTGACAGACTGGGCAAGGAGAGCATTAATCAGAGAAGCAGCCAAGAGGCCCATGGTAACTCTGGAGGAGCTGCAGAGATCCACAGCTCATGTGGGAGAATCTGTCCACAGGACAACTATTAGTCGTGCATTTCACAAATCTGTTTTTTTTTTGGAAGAGTGGCAAGAAGAAATCCATTGTTAAAACTGAAAGAAAGTCATAAGAAGTCCAGTTTGCGAGAAGCCATGTGGGGGACACGGCAAACGTGGAAGAAGGTGCTCTGGTCAGATGAGACAAATTCAACTTTTTGGCCTAAAAGCAAAATTATTATTATACAGGATTAAAATAGCGCAACAGTTTGCGCATGGCTTTACAACATCAGGGAAGGCAGTACAGTTACAATACAATTCAATACAGGATGGATCAGAGGGTCCTGCTCGTTGGAGCTTACAATCTAGAAGGGAGGGTCAAGTGGAACAAAGGGTAGTAGATGTGTGGGGTGATCAGATGGACACAATTTAAAATACAGTTGTTAGATGTGGGTAGGATAGGCTTTTCTGAAGTGGAGGGTTTTCAGGGATCCTCTAAAAGCTAATAGAGGAGATAGACGGACAGATTGGGGTAAGGAGTTCCATAGGCTTGGAGAGGCTCTGGAAAAGTCCTGGAGACGAGCATGGAGGAGGTGATGAGAGAGCTAGAGAGCAGGAGGTCTTGAGAAGAACGAAGAGAACAATTAGGTTGGTATTTAGAAACTAGGTCATTAATGTAGCTGGGGCAGAGTTGTGAATGGCTTTATAGGTAATTGTTAGTATTTTGAATTTAATTTGTTGGGCAAGCGGAAGCCAATGGAGGGATTCACAGACGAGCAGCAGAGACAGAGCGGTTGGTTAGGTGGATATGTCTGGCAGCAGCATTCATGATGGACTGAAGGGGGGATAGAGTATGCAGCGGTAAGCCAATGAGAAGGGAGTTGCAGTAATCGAGGCGAGAGATGACCAGGGAGTGAATTAAGAGCCGTGTTGTGTCATTGGTTAGAAAGGGGCGTATTTTGGAGATGTTGCGGAGGTTGAGGTGGCAAGATTTGGACAGTGATTGGACGTGGGGCTTGAAGGAGAGTTCAGAGTCCAGGACTACTCCTAGGACCTTGGCATGTGGGGATGGTCTTATGGTTGTGCCATCAATTTTGACAGAAAGATCAGGGTAAGAGGCACATGGGGGAGGGAAAAATTATGAGTTCGGTTTTGGATAGGTTGAGTTTGAGGAAGTGGTGTGACATCCAAACTGATATATCTGATAGTAAATTAGTGATACGTGAGCAGAATGAAGGGGCGAGTTGAGGGGCAGAGAAATAGATTTGAGTGTCGTCAGCGTAGAGATGGTATTGGAAGCCGTGGGAGGCTATAAGCTGACCCAGGGGGAGGTGTAGATTGAAAATAGGAGGGGTCCAAGAACAGAACCTTGGGGGACCCCAACAGGGAAAGGAAGAGGAGAGGAGGAAGTAGAATTGTAAGTAACGCTAAAGGTACGGTTGAATAAGTAGGTAGAGAACCAGCGAAGTGTACAGTCACGGAGACCGAAGGTGTGGAGTTTTTTGAGGAGGAGTGGGTGGTCAAATGTATCAAAGGCAGCAGAGAGGTCCAGGAGTAGGAGTACGGTATAGTGTCCCTTAGTTTTGGCCGTTAGTATATATCGTTTGTTAGTTTTGAGAGAGCAGTTTCTGTGGAATGTTGAGGACAAAATCCAGACTGAAGGGGATCAAGAAGTTTATTATCAGCAAGGTGGACGCTCAGTCAGCTGTAGACTAAACGTTCAAGGAGTTTGGATAAAAAGGGGAGCAAGGAGATGGGTTGTAGGTTGTCAGGATTGGATGGGTCCAGTGAGGGCTTTTTAAATATGGGGCTGACAAGTGCATGTTTCAAAGTGTTGGGGAAGATGCCAGAACAGAGGGAGAGATTGAAGATGTGGGTTAGAGAGTGTAGAATAGAGTCAGAGGGTGAACGTAGCATTTGCGAGGGAACAGGATCCAGAGGGCAGGTGGTAAGATGGACATTAGTAAGTAATTTAGCAACCTTGTCTATAGTGGTGGGGTTGAAAGAGGAAAGGTGTGGGCATGAGGTGTGAAGCATGGAGGGTAAAATGTTATGTGTGGCAAAAAATAGCCCTGCACATGACCCTAAACACACCATCCCCTACTGTGAAACATGGTGGCGGCAGCAGCAGCAGCATGATATTGTGGGAATGCTTTTCTTCAGCAGGGACAGGGAAGCTGGTCAGAGTTGATGGGAAGATGGATGGAGCCAAATACAGGGCAATCTTAGAAGAAAACCTGTTAGAGTCTGCAAAAGACTTGAGACTGGGGTGGAGGTTTACCTTCCAGCAGGACAACGACCCTAAACCTACAGCCAGAGCTACAAAGAAATGGTTTAGATCAGTGGTCTCCAAACTGTGGCCCGAGGGCTGGATGTGGCCCTTTGCTTACCTTTTATCTGGCCCTTGGGGCAGAATCCCTCCCACTGATACGAGACACTATTCTGGCACCAACAGTGGAGCACCATTTCTCCCACTGACACCGCTAATGGGGCAATATTCCTCCCTATGATACAAACAATGGGGCTCTATTTCTCCCTCTAATACCACATGTTAAGTCCTACTGATGCCAGGAAAATTTCCACCCCCGTTTGCCTATATCCAGCCCTCCAAGAGTCTGAAGGACAATAAACCGGCCCTTTGTTTAGAATGTTTGGAGACCTCTGGTTTAGATCAAAGCATATTCATGGGTTAGAATGGCCCAGTGAAAGTCCTGATCCAATTGAACATCTGTGGCAAGACTTGAACATTACTGTTCAGACGCTCTCCATCCAATCTGAAAGAGCTTGAGCTTTTGTCGCTCTCTAGATGTGCAAAGCTGGTAGAGACATCCCCAAAAAGACTTGCAGCTGTAATTGCAGCGAAAGGTGGTTCTACAAAGTATTGACTCAGGGGGGCTAAATACAGATGCACGTCACACTTTTCACATATTTACTTGTAAAACAAATTGAAAACTATTTATAATTTTCCTTCACACCTCATGCCCACACCTTTCCTCTTTCAACCCCACCACTATAGATAAGTTGACCAATAATTATGCACAGTAATAGTCACCTGCACACACAGATATCCCCCTAAAAGAGCTAAAACTAAAAACAAACTAAAAACTACTTCCAAAAATATTCAGCTTTGATATTAATGAGTTTTTTGGGTTCATTGAGAACATGGTTGTTGTTCAATAATAAAATTAATCCTCAAAAATACAACTTGCCTAATAATTCTGCACTCCCTGTATATATACGTTGGTGCCTTGGGGGAGTTTAGGTAACCGGACCCCCGTACATGCGGCGGTCCGGTTACCTGGCCGAGCGATCCGGGTTGAGGGGGCGGCGGTTGGTTTTTGTCCGCCCCCTCCGGATCGCTCTCAGCCAATCCGCGAGCTCCCCCTGCGTGTCATTGCCTCCTCCTGTGTAAACACAGGAAGGAGGAAGTGATGTGATCGCTCCCTCTGCGTTTTTTTCAACCACCGCTGAGGAGAGATCACATCACATAGTAAGTGTACACAACAGCACACTGACACACAGACATATAGGAACATTTAACCCCCCCCGATCGACCCCACCTCCCCCCGTCACAGTGTCACTGAATGCAGTGATTATATGTATGATCACTGCAGTTGGTGTCAGTGTGACAGGCAGTCAGGGTAGCCCCCGTATACCCCCCTAATAAAGTTTTAACCCCTTGATCACTGCCCTAGTTAACCCTTTCACTCCCTATTGCCAGCGTCACTAAGCGATCATTTTTCTGATCGCTGTATTAGTGTTGCTGTTCCCGCTAGGTAGCTAATTTTTTTTTTTTTATTGCGATTTTTTTTTTATTTATTTTTGTATTTTATTTTTTTAACTAAAGACATGTGGCTAAATAAATTCTGGCCTAAATGTTTGACTAAAATTTTGTTTATTTGATTTTTCTTATAACCACTTTCTGTTGTGACTATGGGACTGGAAATCTCCCCAATGGGACACAGATAGTTTTTGGTTTACCTTGCCTTGTCCTGACGGGCTCACATGTGGCTGCAGTTTGTAGTGTCATGGCACATTGATTTCCTTGATGTCATACCTCCCAACATTTTGAGATGGGAATGAGAGGCACCTACTGACAAACGTATGTAGGCATAGGATGCGCCCCCTGCCACACACATTTACAGGAGAATTAACTCAAAGGTTAATTAAAATTAAATTAAAATTAAAGGGCTTTTTTTTTTTACCACTGCTATTTCTTTATTTTGGCTTTTAATATATACAAATTCAGCAATTTAGAAATTAGATGAAACTTCTTGTTCTGGGTCACATAGGGGGGGGGGGGGGCTAATGTGATGAAAACACATCTCATCCAGCATAGTGATCTCTCTTTGAATGCCTCATCTGCTTCTGGCAATTACCAGTGCTAGACTAAGACACCAGGGATTGTAGGAAATGTGGTTTCTTCACAGGAAGTGTCAGTTCTCACACAAGAGACATTCATTAACCTGTTAAGCGCCATGCTGCATGCCTCATGTTTGAATACAAACAAACTTCTGACCTCAGAATGTGAAGTTTACTCTACTATAGACTGTGTGTACAGAGTAAAAAAGGACACTATAAAACTACATGATCAATGCACCACTTAGGCCTCATGTATACTGTTGGTCAGCCACTGTAAATACCTTTTCTTAGGCAGGAGAAAAACTGCCCATGTGTTTATATGTGTTTATATGTGTTTTGCATATGCATTTGGTGTTTATTGTATTTTATTGGCCAGAATATTCTGGCCATTAGAATGCATAAACATGTTAACATACACTTATGCGGGTTTATGTGCGTTCAGGTTCTTTTTTTTTGCCCATACGCTTCTCTTCTGAATGAGATGGCGATGGGTTTTTTCAGCCTGTAAACATTTGTGCTTGGACACATAAGCGAACATACAAGTGTGCTTATAGGCTGACCAAACAGAGTTCAGGTCGAAAAAACATTTATAATTCATTTAAGTTGTCTTGATTTAAAGGTATCGCTAAAACTAAATTTTTGAAGTTCTTATCTGTGTTCTAACCTATAGAAAAAGAATCACGTAACCTGTGAAGGTGAAACGGGGAAAGCTAATAAAGATGTTTGTATAAAATGTAAGCAGGCAGGCAATTAGTACAGTAGTTTATATCAACAGTGTTTGTTTGTTTTTGCAGATTGATTTGGAACCTGAAGGCAAAGTGTTTATTGCCATCACACTTATAGGGAGCTTCACAGAAGGTAAGAGACTTTCGAATCATTGCTTGTCCAACACTGTCATCGTTACCTGTGTCTGATATCCTGAGATACCGTAGGCCTCACAACCCCAGTCCCAAAAAAGTTGGGGTGCTTTGTAAAAACTATATAAAAACAGAATGCATAGCTCCCAACTGTCCCTGATTTTGAGGGACTGTCCCTAATTTGGAGAAAAGTTCCTCTGTCCCTCTTTCATCCTCCATTTGTCCCTCATTTGTCCCTCATTTTGGTCTGATCTATATAGTTGTGTGTATATATAATGCACTATTTATCTATCAAAAAATGTTTCCCAGTGCTAAACCTTTCATCCAATATCTAAATTGCTGCATTTGTAAATTCCAAAAGGCAGTATTAAAAAAAAATTGTAAAAAAAAACGCACTTGTGGGTTTAACCAATAATTATTTTTTACTTCTTAACCTCTTAAGGACCGTCTACTGTACATTTACGTCAGCAGAATGGCACGGCTGGGCACATCAACGTATATATACGTTGGTTCTAGTACCCAGCCGTGGGTTACGGGCTCACCCGTGACCCGGTCCGGAGCTCCGGGACTCGCGGACCCGATCGCCGCTGGAGTGTGTCGATCGGTCCCCGGAGCTGAAGAACGGGGAGAGCCGTGTGTAAACGGCTTCCCCGTGCTTCACTGTGGCCGCAGCATCGATCGCGTCATCTCTGTTATAGGGGGACGTGATCGATGACGTCACACCTACAGCCACACCCCCCTACAGTTGTAAACACACACAGGGAACACACAAATCCTACAGTGCCCCCTTGTGGTTAACTCCCAAACTGCAACTGTCATTTTCACAGTAAACAATGCAATTTAAATGCATTTTTTGCTGTGAAAATGACAATTGTCCCAAAAATGTGTCAAAATTGTCCGAAGTGTCCGCCATAATGTCGCAGTCATGAAAAAAATCGCTGATCACCGCTATTAGTAGTAAAACATTTTTTTTATAAAAATGCAATAAAACTATCCCTTATTTTGTAAACGCTATAAATTTTGCGAAAACCAACCGATAAACGCTTATTTTACCAAAAATAGGTAGAATAATACGTATCGGCCTAAACTGAGGAAAAAAAATATATATATATATTTTGGGGGGATATTTATCATATCAAAAGGTAAAAAATATTGCATTTTTTTCAAAATTGTCACTCTATTTTTGTTTATAGCGCAAAAAATAAAAACCGCAGAGGTGATCAAATACCACCAAAAGAAAGCTCTATTTGTGGGGAAAAAAGGACGCCAATTTTGTTTGGGAGCCACGTCGCACGACCGCGCAATTGTCAGTTAAAACGACGCAGTGCCGAATTGCAAAAACGGGCAAGGTCCTTTACCTGCATTTTGGTCCGGGTCTTAAGTGGTCAAGGGGGGGTGTGTTCTAGGCCTACATACATTTACTAGCGGGTGTCCATCATTCCTATTTCTTGAGGTATGAAAATGTTATTATTTGCAAATCTCATAAACCCATATTTTATTCACAAAAGAAAATAAAAAACATCAAATGTTTACCCCTTTCGCTGCCAGGTTCTTGTGACCCAGAAAGCAACGTCTGATCAAAATCTTGGTGTCCCCAGCTAGCTTAGTCTGGAAAAGATGTTCTACAATGCGATCTGCATGTCTCATAAACCGCTTGCCAACCACCCGGCGCATTTATACTGCGCAAATCGCCGCAAGTGTACGTCGGTCCCTTTTTAATGGCTATAGCAGGCATAGGCGCACCCGCAATGCATCACCAGAGCTGATGCAAGTGGCTGGTGGCCGCGATTTCCGCTTGCCACCCACGATTGCTCCACAGAAAGCCAGAACGGGTGTCTGTCAATGTAATCACAGATCCCCGTTCTGACAGGGGAGTAGAGAGATCGTCTATTCCAAGTAATTAGGAACAGCGATCTCTCTACTCCCTGTCAGTACACTCCCCCCCACAATTAGAAACCCCTCCCTAGGGAACACTTAACCCCCTGATCACCCCTAGTGTTAACCCCTTCACTGCCAGTGTCATTTATACAGTGATCAGTGGCTATTTTAGCTCTGGTCGCTGTATAAATGTCACTGGCCCCAAAAAAGTATTAGTTTTCGATCTGTATGTTGCAGTCCCTCAAAAAAAAAAACGCTGATCACCGCTATTACAAAAAAATATATATATATTAATAAAAAATCCCATATAATTTTGCAAACCAATTATTATTTCAATTTTTTTTTTACCAAAAATATGTAAAATACATATTGTCCTAAACTCATTAAGAAATGTTATTTGGGGATATTTATTGTAGCAACATGTTTTTGTTTATAGCGCAACAAATAAAAACCGCAGAGATGATCAAATACTACCAAAAGAAAGCTCTATTTGTGGGGAAAAAAAAGGACATCAATTTTGTTTGGGTACAGCGTTGCATGATTGTGCAATTGTTAGTTAAAGCAACACAGTGCCATATCGCAAAAATAGCCTGGCCATTGGGGGGAAAATCATCACATAGGCTCCGCCCCAACCCCACACTTCTTCTGTTTCACGCCAAGCGTAGGAATCAACTTTCAACAGCGTGGACCCCCCCGCCTATTTTGGGCAAGCTCATCACCCCTAGCGCCAAAGTCAAAAGCCTAGGGGTCATTTTTGACTCCTTTATGACAATGGACGCACAAATAGGGTCAGTGGTCAGCGGATCTCACCATCTACTGCGCCTACTACGCAGACTCACTCCGTTCATCCCTAAAGAAGACTTAGCGGTCGTGGTGGGAGCTATTGTAAACTCCAGGCTGGATTATGCAAATGCCCTTTACCTCGGCCTCCCTAAGTACCAAATCGCTCGTCTGCAAGTCGTTCAGAATACGGCCGCCAGACTTGTGACTGGGAAAAAACCCTGGGAATCCATCTCACCTTCACTGAGAGCCCTTCATTGGCTGCCAGTTAAAGACAGAATTGCTTTTAAAGCTCTCTGTCTTACGCATAGATGTGTCCATGAGAATCCCCCCCTTTACTTATGCGAATTAATAAAAGCGCATAATCCAAATCGCGTTTTGCGATCCACGAATCAGAACCTGCTCCAGGTTCCGAAAGCCAACTTCAAGTCCAAAGGAGAAAGAAGATTTGTGATCCAGGGTCCCCGACTATGGAACGCTTTACCAACCAGCATTCGGTTGGAGGAGAACCACCTAGCATTTAGGAAAAAGGTCAAGACTTTTCTCTTTTGATATCAAAGGAGACAGGAACAACAAGCGCCCAGAGGCGATTCAGTTCGCATGTGCCGCGCTATATAAGTTTTCATTCATTCATTCACATATAGGCACATATGATCATAAAGTCATGCATCAAAGGCGCCTACACGTGAAAACGATACACGTTACATATTATAATGCGCCAGAGGGAGAGCAATAATTTTAACACAAGACCTCTTCCATAACACTAAACTGATACCTACTGTATAGGGGCTTTTGAAGCATCCCCTATAGCAAATATAAGGTATCGAAGTTTGTTGCCATTTAATGGGCGCACTCAAATTTAAGGTTGGACATGTTGGGTATCTATTTATTACTATTTGTTTGTGAAGCACACATATACCACCAGTCGGTGGTGCCAAAGCGCTTTGTGATACTCGTTGCAAACTTATCTTTTATATTTTACTAAAAATGTCTGGGAACTGAGGAGATCAGTTTCTGGAGTTTTGGAAGAGGGATGTTGTCCCATTCTTGCCTGATATAGAATCCTAACTGCTCATCAGTCCTGAGTCATCTTTGTAGTATTTTTGGTTCAAGATGTGCCAAATATTATCCATTGGTAAAAGGTCTGGACAGCAGGCAGGCCAGTTAAGCATCTGGACTCTATTACTACAAAGGCATGCTGTTGTCATAGATGCAGTAGGCAGTTTAGCATTGTCCTGCTTAAGGCAAGGCCTTCGCAGGAAAAATGCATCATCTGGATAGGAGCATATGCTGCACTGAAACCTGGTAGGTTAAAAAAGGTGGAAACCTTCTCTGACAAAAAAATTTTTGGTGGACTTTCATTTTAAGTCCAAGCTTTTTGTAAGATAATGCAAATAAGGAGGAATGTCTGGACAGCCGTGTAGCTGTCCAGACATTCCTCGTTATCTTGCATTGTTCTATGCATTGCCAGCACCTGGGGCTCCAGATTCTGTGAAAAGGCTCATCATTTGCATCTTCTACCTTGAGGCTGGGTTCACAATGGTCCGACATTGGGAGCTCATTTCGCATGACGTGTGAAAATCAATATTTCCCTATGAGAGCTGTCTTAAGTTGGATCAAAGTAGTATCCTGTTCATGAAAGTCGGATGGATGTAGGATCAATGTAGGACTGATGTCGCAGAGCAAAGTAGGATGTAAATCGTACTACTGTCGTGTAGTATAGTGTGGACCCAGCCTAAGCGGGGACTTCTTTTCTCTATCACTCTTTGTAAGATACACCTATAGGGCCAGATTCACGTATTCCAGAGCATCTTTGCTCTGGAGTAACGCTTCTGATTTGCGTTGCGCTGCCGAATTTTTAGGAGCAAGTGCTGTCATTCACGAAGCACTTGCTCCTAAAGTTGCGGCAGCGCATCGCAAATGAGCCGGCGGAATTCAAATGTCGCGGGTACGGGGCGTGTAGTATGCTAACTACGCGCGATCCCGCCGCCGACGTACTGCGCATGCGTCGAGTGTCAAAACATCCCCGTGCGCATGCTCCAAAATCTGTGAATGAACGTCAATGACGTCACATTCCCATTCATGACCGTTTTACACAAGCAACGTTTTTTTTTTTTTTTCCCGACGCGATGACGACGCCTATACCTAACATAGGATACTCCAACCCCATGTAGGTATATCTATGCGCCGCGTATCCCGTCCGGAAACGTCGTAACGTCACTGCGTCGCGCCGGATTTCGATCGTGAATTGCCGATTTCCGCTCATTAACATATTTTTTGAGCGTAAATCGGCGGGAACGCCCCCGGCGCCATTTTTAAGTTGAAGTAACGATGCGATGGCGAAACTCAATTACGCTCATCGCATCGGAACTTCAACCCGGCGTTTCTTGTTTTCTGGTTACAGAAAACAGAAACGCCGGCTCAAAGCCACTGTTACGCTGGCGGATCACTCGATCCGCCAGCGTAACCTTTCATGAATCTGGCCCATAGAGTGTGCTTATGAAGATGATTTAACAAAAGTGCCAAAAGATATTTAATATTTACAAAAATGAGTGAGAAGCACCACATAATACCATGTAAATACTAGATCAGATGGCAGGGGTGTGGTGCGGTTGTCAGATGGGTTATTATCTAAAGTAATATGAAGAACCATGCAGATTTCTCACTTGTAAATTATAATAGCTGCTATGATGATGTTTGACATTGTAAAACAATAAGTAAGGTCTTGCCTTTCTTGCTGCAGGTTATGTGCCCTGTGCAAACCTGTGGGAAAGCAGCACAAGCTGTGGTGTAGTAGGGCAGTAGAGCAACTGGAGAAGGGGGTAGAATTGATGCTCCAAAAGGCATGAGGAAAAAATGAATAAAATGGTCTCGTGGTTTTTTATAAAAATTCTTATTGGCCACATTGACTGTTACATATGCCATCATATTAGGCTGTCAGATACGTGTCACTGTTAATTCCAGATGGATTGACCTGGAATATATAATATATATGGCCAAACCCACGTATGTGCACAGATCATTGGAATTGATTGCATGAAAGCCACATTCATGAGTGTATGCAGCTAGCTCACATGCAATTACTTCTTCCATCTCAGCTGGTGAGTATCTTTTGGCCTTATGAATAGGTGATGGCCCACTCATGGATTAATTATCTGCAAAAATATTCTAGGTGTATAGACACTTGTTTGGTTTCCATTACATTATTTAATGGATACCTATTTGAGTGTTTGGTTAAAGCAGAGTTCCACACAAAAGGGGAAGCTCTGCTTGTTTGCCCCCTCACCCCCTCCACTGCTACATGTTAAACTGAGAGGGTACTTGGTTTTGACCGCCGCCGGGCGATTCACAAAGCACAGCATGGTTCGTACATGGCAGTAGGGAGCCGGCAGCGAAGCCTCAAGGCTTTTAATGACGGTTTCCCTTAACAGATGTGACAGCGAGAGCCAATTAAAAAATCTGTTCAGGTGAGGACAACGCTGGATTTGGGGACAGGTAAGTGTCTTTTTTCTACATTTTTTTCTGAAGGAACCTGGAGCTCCACTCCATTTTATTCTAATCTTTGAGAGTTTACAACTTTCAGACTGTTGGCTTGTATTATTATTTATTGTATCAAATGTTAAACCTTGAGACACAGTTGTTTCTCCTTGGGTGCTGCATACTTTATCTGTGCAATCTGTGAATCAGTTGCTTGATTTGTATTCAAGCAACCAATCTGCAATTTGCTCAGCTAAAGTCTGCACCAACCAGGAAGTATGCACATCAAAAGAGATGTTGGAGATGTGTTCTTTCACTTAATGCTAAGGAACAAAATGAGGGCGCCACAAGCAAGTAGCTGTGAGATGAGGGCAACGACACGTAGGGATCAGGAGGAGCAGGAATTGATTGATTGACATTGTTCAAACAAAAAATGAAGGTGGGCTCAAGATGGCTGCTGCAGCTTTAAAGAGTTATGTTGTGGATATGCAAGGAAATTGAGAGGAGTCAATTTCAGCACAGTAAAGGATTTGCTAAAGGTGTGGGAAAAATGGTAAGGCTTGAGTTCAACTTTAAGGCTGGGTTCACACATCCCGCATCCAATTCGTATGACACGAAAATGGAGCCAGTTCACACAGCTTTGGGGCGGCATTTAAAAAGTTTTGTGTACGTCTTTGGCTCTGAATCGGGTGTGAATTCAGGCAGAAATTCTGACCTGATTCGCACCTGAATCATGAACAGGGACACAACGGGCCCCCTGCTGTGCCAAGGAACTTCACACCATTTAGGGTGAAGTTCCTTGGCACAGCAGGGGGCCCATTGCGTCCCTGTTCACGATTCAGGTTTAAATGCGGACTGCAGCTGCCCCGAAGCTGTGTGAACTGGCTCCATTGAGAGCCGGTCACCTTCTCCTGTCATACGAAACGGATTTGAAAGTTCAGATTTTAAGATTCCCCCGCTGTAACAATGTGAGGTTTGGCAGCTTCCCGCTTCCACTTATGCTAAAATCGCCTAGGCAAATTCATTGGATGTTTTCCCCTCTTCCCTCCATGCCCGCAACCTCTTAGAACATGTCCTAGGTCCCGAAAGACTGTGGGACTATACACAATGCACAGCGAGACTTGCACATGTGCAGTGGGAATCCAGCTGTAAAGCCTCAAGGAGTCACAGCCGGCTTTCCACACTAAACATGCTGGTGCTAGGAACCCAAATCCTGGCAATAAAAAAAAAACGGCTTGATTGAGGACAGCACTGTATCCATGCACATTAATGTGTCCTGATATTAAAAGTCAGCAGCTACAGTATTTAAAAACTTCTGAAATGGTTAAAAAAAATTAAATAGAATACTGTTTCAGGTATAATTGCAGATACCTAAATGCGTGGATACCTTCAGTTGCCCCCCAAACCTTCCTCCCAGTGAATACAATTCCTATGGGCAAACCTGTGACACTTCAGGTAGTGTCGGTGCTTGAAGCAAAGCTCTGGGCCGCACACATTTCTGTTGGCCCACCACTCTGGTGGGCAGCTTCATTGGCCAACAAGAATGTGGATGAAACGGAGGGTAACCTTTGGCAGGAATACATCATGAAAAACACATAGGTGATAGCAGCAGCTTATAAAATACTTGTTCAATTATCACTAGGTGGCAGCACGCAGCTATTCTGATTACTAAGCTTTGGCAGCATTTTCACATGCAGAGCATTCACATGGTACGCCTTCTTGGTCCTCCTGCCACTGTCCTTTTTCACCTATGAAATGGCATGTCTTCTCCAGAGGCCTGGTCACAGTCACAACCTTGGTAAGCCCTGTTTTTTGGCCTCTGATTATTTTAACACGAAATTCTAAAAAAAATTGAGAACTGTCCATTATCCTTTTTTTATTTACACTAACATCCACATTTTCAGGACAAGCTTTCGGGGTGTAGGGTGTACACCTTGAAAGCTTGTCCTGAAAATGTGAATATTCGTGCAAAAAAAAAGTTTTTTGGTGCAAGTGCACTAATACAGCTACAGTCAGTACAATCCATGCATCAGTAGAATCATATATGAATGTCAATTTAATTTAAAAGGAGTTTTCTTAACCCACGTTAAGACCAGGCCCTTTTCTGGAAATTGTTTACTAATCAAAATCAGTATTTTTTGCTAGAAAATTCATTAGAGCCGCCAAACATTATATATTTTTTTAGCAGAGATCCTAGAGAATAAAATGTTGGTTCTTACAATATTTTGTGCCACACCGTGCAGTCGTCTTTCAAATGCAGTTTTTTTGGGAACAAATACACTTTTAAAGGGGTGTTCCAGCCGTGTTATATGTTTATTAAAAGTCAGCAGCTACAAAAAGTGTAGCTGCTGACCTTTAATAAACAATCTCTTACCTGCTCCAGCGTTCCAGCGACGCGACGGCCGGGGCTCCGCTCCTCTCCCCCCCTCCCCGGCCGGCGTCCTCATCGTAACTGTGGGCACCCGGCCGTGACAGCCTTCGGCTTCACAGCCGGGCACCCACTGCGCATGCACTAGCCGCCCGCCGCTGATTGGACAGGCGATCGCATGGGACCTGTCATGTGTCCCATGCGATCACTTACAGGGAGGGGCTGCTGTAGACGATTAAGCTTAATCGCCTAACCAGCCCCTTGGCGGAAGGAGGAAGTGGGACAGGAAGTCCCACTCCTCCTGAAGCCCCCACTCCCCCCCCAAAAAAATTATATGCCAAATGTGGCGTGTAAGGGGGTGAGGCGTGGGATAAGCGGAAGTTCCATTTTTGGGTGGAACTCCGCTTTAATGAATTAAAAAACAAAACCGTAAAGTGAGTCTAATTTTTTTGTGAAAGACGATGTTACCGTGAGTAAATAGAGATACCTAAGATGTCATGCTTTTAAATTGCACACGCGCGTTGATTGGCGACAAATTACGGTACTTAAAAATCTCCATAGGCGACATTTTTACAGGTTACCTGTTTAGAGTTACAGAGGAGGAGGTCTTGCACTACAATTATTGCTCTCGCTCTAATTATCACACCTTTTACATATGCGGGTGCGACTTACGTATGCGTTTGCAATTGAAGTTGTAATTTAGGCTTAAAGAAGGGAAAAAAAATCCCTTTTAAGCCAGAGAGATGGAAGTGATGTCAGACATTGCTCCAGTCCTCCAAGGGAGTTGAGTGGGGGGTTATCTTGCCCTCACTTGACTTCCTGCCCAGGCATCAGAAGGATTGGATCATCTGGGAAGCGGCAGAAGGGGGCACTTTTTCTGCTGCCTATAAAAGTGGCAAATATGCTGCTGGGACCACTTTTATATGAAAGCCGACTGCCTAAAAT
Organism: Rana kukunoris; assembly: GCA_029574335.1. NCBI lineage: Eukaryota > Metazoa > Chordata > Amphibia > Anura > Ranidae > Rana > Rana kukunoris. The sequence continues at coordinate 91,354,290 of CM056059.1, forward strand.
GAAAAAAAAGATACCGGGTTATTGCAGCTACCTGCTGCCATAGTCCCAGCATTTAACGTTGAAGTAATGACGTACATTTACAATTAGGCTGTCTGCAAGGCACCTGTATGACAGAAAATGATTTCAATAATGGATGCAGTGCTGCCAATCCAGAAAGCAGCAGGCAGGACTAGGTGTGGCCAGGTGCTGATTGACAAGCTACAGGTTTATAAATAAACAGTGACTGTTCCAATAACAAAATGTTTTACATTCCACTGTACAGTATACAGTACAAGCAGGTGCAGACAACATGAGAGTGGCAACTCTGCTCTTAATTCAGGTGCAGTGCAGCATTGTTGCCACACCATCGCAAGAAATTGCATTGGACTTCATTGGCAGGATCAACGGAAATGTTGTGGTCTTTGCATGGGGACTAAGAGAAAACTGTAAGGGAAGATGCACTTAGTCAAGTGCTGCAGCACATATGTTTGGGGAATTCTGCTTCAATTATCATACTGTGTTTATAAAATGCATGCAGCTGTGTAATATTGTGGTATGGTATATATTATGGTTCTATGCACTCTCTGTTCTTTATTATACAGCTCTCTGTCCACTTCCTGTGCTAAGCACTGACCACAGGTTCACAGCGCCGTGTGCAATGCCGATATTTTAACTGAGACTGTTTTCCTGTTAGAGTCGTATTTTGCATTGATATAGAAAGCCGCATACAGCACATGTTGTGATCAACCAACCACACCACACACACTACAGTTCAAACAGTCTGCAGACCGAAGAAGTGGCCATTTTCTGGGTTGGATCAATATTTCTGGTTACTGTGCCTGAAAGTCAATGACATCACTGAGGTATAAGTGAAAAGGGTTCTGCATTGTGGCTAACTGTATGTGTGTGTTTGTATATTCATAACCTTCTTTCATATAAAAGGCTTACAAAACAGCAAAGCGATGCATTGAAACCACAAGCCAAGTGCAAAACATCTACAGTATTTGGTCTACACTTCAGGCCCTTCATGGGCCAACATACAGTGCCTTGAAAAAGTATTCAAACCCCTTGAAATTTTCCACATTTTGGCATGTTTCAACCAAAAACGTGAATTTGTTTTTATGCGATAGACCAACACAAAGTGGCACATAATTGTAAAGTGAAAGGAAAATGATGAATACTTTGTAGAACCACCTTTCACTGCAATTACAGCAGCAAGTCTTTTTGGGTACGTCTCTACCAGCTTTTCACATCTAGAGAGTGACACATTTTCCCATTATTCCTTACAAAACAGCTCAAGCTCTGTCAGATAGGATGGAGAGCAATTTTCAAGTCTTGCCACAGATTCTCAATTGGATTTAGGTCTGGACTTTGACTGGGCCATTCTAACACATGAATATACTTTGATTTAACCCATTCCATTGTAGCTCTGGCTGTATGTTTAGGGTCGTTGACCTGCTGGAAGATGAACCTCCGCCCCAGTCCCAAGACTCTTAGGCCTTTTACACACTATCAGTTTTTCTTCAGGTTTTTCTCTTCAGGTTTACCAAATCCATCTAATATGAGGTCTAACCTCAAGAGTCTCAATTTGTATGCAATCAGGCAGGCCCTTGCACTACATGGTTTTGGTAAACCTGAAGAGAAAAACCTGAAGGAAAACTGATAGAGTAAAACATGTAAGGCCTCTTACACACTAAGATTGCCCTGTATTGGGCTCCATCCATCTTCCCATCAACTCTGACCAGCTTCCCTGTTCCTGCTGAAGAAAAGCATCTCTACAACATGATGCTGCCACCACCATGTTTCTCACGGTGGGGATGTTGTGTTCATTGTGATGTGCAGTGTGTGTTTTCACACGCACATATTATTTTGAAACAAAAAATTATAAGCTGCGCAAAATAAAGTTTTATAATACAGTTACCATGTGAATGTGTGTAACACGTAAGGTGAAAGAACTGAATACAGTCTCTCCCACTATGAAGTGAGTTGTCACTGTATTTATACGGAATACATTTAAATTTAAAATTAAAAAGTGAGGGATCACAATTTCTTAATACATTATATAAAGAAAGGTGGTGAAGGAGGGCCGATACACCCTACACAATGTCCAACCAACACTTAAATGTCCAAATGAGAGCAAAATTCCAGATGGAAGTTCCAGAATAAAGATGTCTCACACCCAGAGTCCACAGTGACATATATGTAACACCCAAGAAGGAGTGATATAGATTTGAGAAAACGGAATCCTCCACCATTAAAATTGTTGCTGCTTTCCAGATTGTATGATCCCTTGGTTAGAGAGATCATACACGCTTAAGGCTTTTTCCCCAGCCCTGGGTCTCTGCGTCTCAGTGTAAGGGTGCTGTCAGTGTCCAACCCATGTGTCCACGACAAGAGAGTTCATGGCCCATAAAAAATGAAAAAACACTTCCATAGTGTAACCCTTTTAAAACATTTATTAAATAAAAACAATCATATGCACTTACAATTGTGCAGGTATGTATAGGCGGTTCAGTTTGTCTATTCGAGCCGGCCAGCTCTCGATCACATAGTATTTTGTTTTTAGGTGAGAAGGTTACATTTTCGTCTCATCTGACCAGAGCACCTTCTTCTACATGTCTGCTGTGTCGCTCATATGACTTCTCATAAACTGCCAACAAGACTTATGTCTTTCTTTTTAACAATGCCTTTTTTTTCTTGCCACTCTTCCATAAAGGCCAAATTTGTGGAGTGTCCGACTAATGGTAGTTTTGTGGACAGATTCTCCCACCTGAGCTGTGGTTCTATGCATCTCCTCCAGAGTTACGGGCATGTCTTAGTAGGTTTGCAGTTGTGCCATACTCTTTACATTTTTGGATGATGGATTGAACAGTGCTCCGTCAGATGTTTAAAGAGGAGGTTCACCCTAAACATACTCTTTCCCATGTGATCCAGCATACTGGCGTCAGCGCCAGTATGCTGTTTTTTTTTTTTTTTTTTTAATTCCCCACTTACTGTGTAATCTTTAATTTTGATTTATTTCCCCCGTGGTGTATGGCGCCTGTATAGCCCATCACGGCTTCCGAAAATATCCAATTTAGGACTCGGGTATTTCCAGGACAATGCGGCGCCTATGGCTATGGCGCGTCACTCCCTCCGAAAAAGCCGAAATAGGACTCGGATAAATGCGGCGCCTGCGCAGTCAGCTTTTAGGTCTGTGTGCAGGCGCCGTATTGCGCCGGAAATACCCGAGTCCTAAATCGGGTATTTTCGGAAGCCGTGATGGGCTATACAGGCTCCATACACCGCAGGGGAAATAAATCAGAATTAAAGATTACACAGTAAGTGGGGCATTAAAAAAAAAAAAAAAAACAGCATACTGGCGCTGACGCCAGTATGCTGGATCACATGGGAAAGAGTATATTTAGGGTGAACATACGCTTTAAAGCTTGGGATATTTTTTTATAACCTAATCCACAACTTTTATCCCTGACCTGTCTGGTATGTTACTTGGCCTTTATGAAGCTGTTTGTTCACTAATGGCCCTTTCTCACGTCCGCTCCGCCTGTCCGTTCATTACAAGTCCGTTAACGGACTTGTAATGAACCCCTATGGGAGCGGATCCATTAGCGGATGATGCATCCGCTAACGTCCGCTAGATCCGCATCCGTTTTTGCGGACGGAAGAATGTCCGGCCAAACGGATCGGATGCAAACAGACAGATGGTCCGTTTCCATCCGACTCCCCATAGGGGAGAGCGGAGGAGAGACGGGGCGGTCCCTGCACAGTGTGTGGGGACCGCCCCGTCCGCCGACAGCTGAGCGGAGACCCCCCCCCCCGCTGAGCTGACGGGCACACGGAGCGGACCGAAAAACGGTCCGCTCCGTGTGAAAGGACCCTTAAGTTCTCTTACAAACCTCTGAGAGCTTCACAGAACAGCTGTATTTATACTGCGATTAAATTACACACAGGTGGACTCTATTTACCAATTAGGTGACTTCTGAAGGCAATTGATTCCACCAGTTTTTAGTTAGGGGTGTAGTGCCTGGTTACTTAAAGGGTACTGGTGCTAGTCACATTTAGAGAGGGATCATAGTGTTAACTGACTCTGATCCGCTCATTATGTTTAAAACTGGTCTCTGTCTCAGCTTGGCTGTGCTGTGGGCTGTCTATTGTTACTGGGGTGTAGTTCGTACCCCAGGGCAACGGTTGGCAGCAGTGGAGTCGAGGTTTGGGTGCTCTTCCCCAGCAGCCAATCAAGAGGAGCCTTGCTGTGCATGCTGGGGGAAAGTATTTATGGGGCAGACGCCATTGTTCTGGGTTCTTCTTCAGAGTGCGGCACCCACCTTTAGGGTGACAGCGCCCCAGCTTAATGGCCTTCCAGGCCGCGGTGCGCATGCCACACAGTGTTCCTGGTTCCGGGACCATGTTGGTCCGGAACATTTGAGCTGTGGCAGGGAGCCCAGTAGTCGACTGGGTTCCCAATCCTGAAGATCCCAAGCGAGGTAGCTGTTCGGTGGGGAGTCCATCTGAGGAGAGACAATGAGAGGCTGACGATCCAATAGGGTCTCAACAAACCAGAGTTGATTTGGTTCGCATGTGCCGCTCTATATAAGTTTTTCATTCATTCATTCATTCATTCATTCATTCAAGGTAGCCGGACACTGAGAGGCTGGTCACCTGTCAGTCGGTACCTAAAAACTATCTGAAGGAGATCCAGACGCAATTCTATCAAGGAGGATCATCTCCTTAATCATAATCACAAAGAGGGCCTGTGGCAGAGGCTTTTCCCTGAGTCCATTTCAGGAGGGTCTGTGGCAGAGACTTTTTCTTCAAGTTCGAGCAGTACTCTGGCTGCCAGGTCAGTGAGAGAGGGCCTGTCCAGGTACGCTATACCCACTCTGGCTGGAGTGGCGGAGAATACAAAGCATTGTTGGGAGCAGCACTGTTTCCCTATTGTTACGCCTGAGTCTATTTCTTCTTCTACTTCACCTCTACTCTTCATCACAAGTTTCAGGCTGTATTCACACCTAAGCGTAGGCGATTTGCGGCGTTTTTTACCACGATTTGCCGCGACAAAACGCATTGTTTTTTACCGCGATTTTGTACAGGTCATTGGCACCAATGTAAAACGCCCAAGCCGCCCCATTCGCGCGGGGTCCGGGACTTGTTTGAGCTTCAGGCGTTGGGCGTTTTGCAGTGGGGATGTGAACCATCTCGATAGAGAATAATGTTATTTTTCCCCTCTAGCGTCTTTGAGCGTCGCGTTTCAGGGGACAAAACGCTCAGGTGTGAATGCAGCCTAAGGCTGCATTCACATCTGAGCATTTTGTTGCCTGAAGCACGACGCTCAAAAACGCTAGAGGGGAAAAAATACATTATTCTTTATGGAGATGGTTGACATCTCCACTCCAAAAGGCTTGACGCCGAACGCCTGAAGCTCAAACAAGTTCCGGACCCTTTTTTGTTGCGCGAATCGGGCGGCTTAGACGTTTTGCATTGGTGACCATAGACTGTATAAAATCGCGGTAGAAAACGCAATTTGTCGCAGCAAATCGCGGTAAAAAAAGCCGCAAATCGTTACGCTCAGGTGTGAATGCAGCCTTATGATGTTTTTACCCGGCTGGGTAATAAAGAGCACAGAAAAAGACACTTGTCATGGATATCCCATTACTGCTATATGCACCATACACCCCTAGGACGGCAGAAGAGCCACGAGGTAATGTGCTACCCAAAACAAACCAGCAGCTCCTCTGGGGGTAGTGCTACAGGGGTATCAGAGTAAAAGAGGGCTGAATACAAATGCACGCCACACTTTTTTGTAAAACATTTGGAAAACAATTTATCATTTTGCTTTCACTTTACAATTATGTGCTACTTTGTGTTGATCTATCACATAAATTGCATTCCAATACAATACATCAACGTTTTGACAGTATATAAAGAAATATAAACTTTTAACCGCAATTACTACATCTCTGAAGGGGGTCTAATAAATATATATATATATATATATATATGTGTGTGTGTATTCCACAGCCATTTGTCCTGTGCAAATTGGGCAAAGACCAATGTTCTTTAGGCTATTTTAACTTATGAATAAATGTGTTTTTTTTGTTTTTTAATATGGTTCCTAGAAGGAGCTGAGGAGCATAATAAATACACACATCTTATTACAAAGAGATACAAGGAACAATTCTAGAGAACTCTAGAGGGAATTTGCAAATGTAAGCATGATTACTTATGGTTGTACACTATGGTCGTCTTCTAGCTATTGATCAAAATCTACTTCCCAGAGTGTGGCATATCAAATGGGTTGGTGACTATACATTGATCATTTATAACAGAAGAGATCGATTTTTAGAAAGAAATCAATCATTTATTGAAGTATCTATGGGCACCATAAGACAGATATGTGAGTGGTCTTCAACCCAAATTGTCATGCTTTACATTGCAAGCTGTGATGGAAGAATAAGATTGGACTGAGAGTAGGCAGTGGAATTTTCATAATAAAAGCTTGTATTAGATATACATATGGAATATATTCAGGTATACATATTAGAACACCTGTTGGGCTCTTAGTGTTGTCTAAGTGTCCTGTTTACTGTTATCACAGAGAGCAAAAATAAAACCCACTATTTTGGGTTGTCACCAGAACAGGAATGGAGGGCAAAGTATCCAGTGGGGACACTAGTACTGGTGACAACCAAAGATTCCCCCACTTTGCAGAGGGCTTTTCTCTCATTTGCTGTTTTGGCTTTAGAGCAAAAAGTGAAGGGAAATTGCCCCAATGGGACACACATTGCAAAAAAAAAAAGTTGATGCTATCCAAAATGGAAAAAAAATAGTTTTGACTTTAGTTTTGATATAACCCTTTGCGGGGTGGGGAAAATGGATTTTATGATAAGGGGTGGGCACAGCAGGTTTTTTTTTTTTTGTGCAGTTCCCAGTAGGGCTGCAACTAAGGATTATTTTCATAATCGATTAGTTGGCCTATTATTGTTTCGATTAATTGGTTAATAACCTTAAAAAAAAGTAATTTTGCTGTAATTTGCATTTTGTGGACCAATTTGTTGTTGGGTAGATTAAAAAAACACAAATTGCTGCAAAAATGCTTTTCTCCATTGAAGTATATTGAACCAAAAAAACAAAATAGAACAGGTGTGCATTAAAAAAAAGTCATTGTCCTTTACAAATATGCAGCAGCTGAAAAAATCATGGATGTGAATGTGTCCCATAGGAAAACATGTAAAAAAACATGTAAATGAACTGTAGTGTGTTTTTGCAAAAAGCGCCAAAAAATGGTGGTGTGAACCCAGGCCTGAGATGTTTAGTAACATAATGGGGTAAAAAAACTAAAAACTAAAATTAGTATAAAAAAAAAGAGCAAATAATCGCTACTGTAAGGGGTTTATTTTTTACTGTGACATTGAAAGTAATATTTACAGTAGCGATTTGCTCTTTGTACTATAAAGGGATATATATAATTTTTTTATGTTACTGGCCGATTAATCGATTAGTTGTTTCGGCCCTAGTTCCCAGGTTTCAGCTTAAACACATTAGAACTTATGAGATTTAGTGAATAAATATATTTTAATATAGAATTAGTCCTATAACTGTAAAATAGGTGCCTGTAGAGAAGTATGTGACAAGTGCAATGAATCGTGCCACCTGTAATGTTTAAATGTGACTCCTATTTTAGGAACAATGCGAGATGGGCGGCTGCTGAGACACTTTACGAGAAAACGTCAGAGAGCCATGAGGCGGAGGGTGCACCAGGTCAACGGACACAAGTTTATGGCAACCTACCTGCGACAGCCAACATACTGCTCCCACTGCAAAGATTTCATCTGGTGAGGCTCACCTATAAGGCTGCCTTGATGGTATAGTCAGTGTATGCTGGGAGAAACATGGTTTAGCTAAATGATAAGCCTGTAATTACATTTTATAATTGTACAGTGACTTCATGATTCTTGCCTTTGTCAGCTGTTATAATATGTGGGTGCAGAATTACTCATTAAAACGGAGGTCCACCCTAAAAAAAAATAAAAAAATACCAAAAAAGGCAAAAAAAAAAAAGTATACTTGCCAGAAATAGCTGTTACTAGGCAGATCGTCCTAATTTGCCTCTTCCTCATCCGCGGTGAGGTTCTGTGTTCTCCTCCTCACGTTGCCTCCTGGGAAATGGAGGGGCGGTGCCTTCTGGGACACACAGGACGGTGTGCCCATTCACAAAGCGCCGCACGCTCGCGCATGCGCAGTAGGAAACGGCCAGTGAAGCCCGTTTCTCTTAGTGAGAATGGGGGCGCTGGGACCTGGTCCGAGGGACAGATCAGCCTCAGGCAGCCGACATCGCGGGCAACCTGGACAGGTAAGTGTGCTTATTAAGTCATCAGCTACAGTGTTTGTCTATCAATGTGATCCCTGTGTCTGGAGCAGCATCAGAGTTGTCTGTTAGTTTTGCGGCATGTTTACATTAAGGAGGGTGTTTGCCCTGAGCATTGACACTGACAGACTGCAAGGCTTGGTGGGGGTTTCAGTCTAGGCTTGCTCTCATGGCAGTCTGTAGTCGGACTTCCATTTTGTCTTTAGCGTGGGTCCATCCTAATAGTTTCTCTCGTGGAACAAAAAAACTCACTGCTAAGGCTGGTGTCCAATAGAAACCTATTCAGGCCTCCAGTGTCCATGCTTGGGGCAAACCCCATCCCCAATGTACAGAGCCTTGCAAAAGTATTCACCTACCTTGGCATTTTTTGTGTTTTGTTGCCTCACAACCTGGAATTAACATGGATTGTTTGAGGATTTGGATCATTTAATTTACAGAACATGCCCACAAATTTTGAAGATTTTTTTTTTTTTTTGATTGTGAAGCAAACAACAAATAGGACAAAATAACAGAAAAGGTCAATGTGCATAACTATTCATCCCCCTAAAGTCAATACTTTGTGGAGCCACCTTTTTCGGCTATCACAGCTCCAAGTCGCTTTGGATAAGTCTCTATGAGTTTGCCACATCTTACCACTGGGATTTTTACCCATTCCTCCTTGCAAAACTACTCCAGCTCCTTCAACTTGGATGGTTTGCGCTTGTGAACAGCAATCTTTAAGTCTGACCACAGATTTTCTATGGGATTGAGGTCTGGGCTTTGACTAGGCCATTCCAACACATTTACACGTTTCCTTAAACCACTCAAGTGTTGCTTTAGCAGTGTGTTTGGAGGCATTGTCCTGCTGGAAGGTGAACCTCCGTCCTAGCCTCAAATCACACTGAGTGGTACAAGTTTTGCTCAAGAATATCCCTGTATTTAGCACTATCCATCTTTCCCTCAACTCTGACCAGTTTCCCAGTCCCAACTGCTGAAAAACATCTTCACAGCATGATGCTGCCGCCACCCTGTTTTACTGTGGGGATGGTATTCTTTGGGTGATGTGATGTGTTGGGTTTGTGCCAGACATAGCATTTTAGTCTTAGACATTAAAATTTTAGTCTCATCAGACCAGAGCATCTTCCTCCATACATTTTGGGAGTCTCCCACATGCTTTTTCGCAAACGCAAAACGTGACATTTTTGTTTTTTTCTGAAAGTAATGCTTTCTTCTGGCCAGTCTGCCATAATGCCCAACTCTATGTAGCGAGCGGCTTATTGTCGTTTTATGTACAGATGCTCCAGTCTCTGCTGTGGAACTCTATGTAGCTGCATAAACTGTAAAAATGTTGCGAGTAATACCAAACGGTATCAAAAGCAGTCATAAAAACATGTAGCTAAGTATGATACTGGTATAAAAATGTGTAGAACGATACCACTGCTGAATCCAGATGAGGATTCCCAGTGGATGGTTGTAGAATCCCAGGTTGATAGAGGGAAGTGATGGAGGGAAGTGATGGAGGGAAGTGTAACAGCCCTTGCGTGTGGCACATAGTAAGGTCCCGCCGGCATGCAGATATGAAAAGGAGCCCTTCAAGCCGCACCGGTGTCTGTGACGTTACCGGATCTCCAACAGAACTCCCTGAAGACCCAGAAGCCGGCGGAGAGGTGAGTACCAATCAAAAGAATTTTAATCGATCAAAAAAATGAAAGATTAATCGATTAATTAAAAGTTAATTTGCACAGCCCTAGTTTATTACCACATCTATTTTGTGGTACACTTTTCACAGTATTTGGACACGTTTTATCAGTCCATTGTTTATACTGTCGCAGCTGATTATTTATTGTAGCTATTTTTTTTTTCACAAGAATTTTTTTTGCTATTTTGACCATTCATTTATTGCCTTTCAGGTGTACCTGTTACATGAGCACATTTGCACTTTATCCCCTATTTATGCACAGCGCAGCACTACTTCTACATTTATACTTACCTGGGTCTTGATACTACCTTCAGTGCTTGCTGCAGTACCCCACCTTTTAGACTTGGCCAGCGCTGGAATACCTCTTCATTACTTTATAACAGAGATGACAGTTGCTCTTTAAAAATTATGATTTAATTTGAGTTGGTTTAAATCAAGCCTTTTTCCTAGTGATAATATTGCATGATTTAAAGCAGAGCTCCACCCTAAATCAAACATAATCTCCGTAGCATTAATGGTCATAAACAATGTTCAATCCGATATCTTCATAAAAAATTGTTTTACTGTACCATATAAACAGAACAGGCTTCCGTTCGGCAGCCCTCGGGTTTCCTTCGGGTTTTCCATTGTTTCCTGTCCCGCGCAGTGTCTTCTGGGAGCTTGTGTCATAGCTCCCTTGTTAGCATATTCGGACCTTTTAGAGGAAACATCGCGAGACTTCGGGCAGCAGGAAGTGATGCGAGATGTAAACAAAGGAAGAAGGGCGGGCGTTTGAAAAATCTCCATTACAGGACACCGCTGCTCCCAAGTGTTAGTGCGCATGCGCTAGATCGAGCGGTGGATGCTGGGATTACAGCATCACCGCAAACAGGAAGTCTCCGCTGGTGGGATTGTAATGCCCACACTGAAGATGGCAACGGCTGACCATCCGAAATATAACTTTTTATTACACATAGCAACAGATCGGTACGGACATTTAAAAAGAGAAACTTGAGCCTGCACATTAACTATTTAACCACCCCCAAAGAAAAAAAAACATTTTAGCATGGGAGATCCACTTTAAATCGGCTTCATTTAAAGAGGAAGTAAACCCTATATTAAAAAAAAAAAAAAAAAAACCTGCAAGACAAAAGCATAATGAGCTAGTATGCATAGCATACTAGCTCATTATGAATTACTTAACTGAGAACAAAGCCCCTGCAGCGGTCCTCGGACACATCCTCCGTCGCCGCCATGATACCCAGAGTGACTTGTGCGTATCGCTTTATTACAAAGCAACCAAAAGCTGCAAGGAGCATGCAAGTATAGAAAACGTGTGCACTCTGTGTCCTGTAGTGCTCTCCATGTACTTCCACTGGGGCTTTTTGCCACATGGCAGCGTGCACCAGGGCACCTATTTCAATGTCAGGCTTTTTTTTATGCAATGTCACATCAGCCACACACAATATCCCAAACATATAAATCACAGGAGCCCATGAGTATGCACATGACTCAACGCTGTTTATCTCATTATAGCCATACTATTAAAAAACTGATAGCACAACATTGGTAGGGAGAGGTTTCTGAGAATTAGCAAGCATGTGTTGTATGTAATCTTAATGACTCAAAGAAGAGGTTAGAAAAAGTAGGTCTTCTGGGCTTTGCAAGGCTGGGCCGGGTTCCAAACTAGGATTGCTTCCATAGCAGTCTACAGTGAAACTTCTCTTTGCCCCCTAGCACAGGTCTAGACAACTCTTATGCTGCTCCAGATACAAGGACCACATTGGAATCAAGTCGTAATTCTGCATTTAACACTATTACAGCCTTGACTTGACTGGGCTTCGACATGAAAGCAAGCCTAGACTGGACCCCACCAATCCTTGCAAAGCTGAGAAGACCTACTTTTTCTAACCGAACCTGATTGTCAAAAATGGATAGGAATAGGAGCTGTCGGTCCGGTATTTGTTATCCAATTCCACTTGACTCATTCATAGTTTATTATGTCCATAATATGATTTATGATGTTTAAACGATTTATTTATTTTTGTTCAAATATATATTTTATTGAGAAAACACATGTGGAGAAGTTCCAACATTACAACAGAAAAATAAATGTCATCAAAAAGTAAAACAAACGAGTACAGAAGGGTTTATGGACATTTCAAACATCCCCGTAACAAGGCACTGTATAGAAACATACGTGGAAAGAGATCAAATCGACACTCACATTACAATTCAATCAAGTAGGGATATCATCAATAAGTAAGAACCTCTCCGTGTTACTTCTTATATTAAGCAGGAATTGAAGTGATAACAAGTAAAGTAGGAAAAAGAGAGAAGGGGGAGCTGCAAAAAGGGGGGGGGGACAAGAAGGGAGCATGGGGGGGGACGAAGAAGGACGAAGACATAAACGATTTATTTTAACTAAGTGTGTCGTATTCATGTTCAGAAGTCATGGCTGTAATAGTGTAAATGCCTTTATATTAGGGCTGTGCAAATTAATTTTTAATTAATCGATTAATCTTTAATTTTTTTGATCGATCAAAATCTTTTTGATCGATTAAAATTCTTTTGATTGGTACTCACCTCTCCGCCGGCTTCTGGGCCTTCAGGGAGTTCCGTCGGAGATCCGGTAACGTCACGGACACCGGCGGGGCTTGCCGTGTCCATCTGAAGGGCTCCTTTGCTGTGCCTTCATATCTGCATGCCGGCGGGACCTTACTATGTGCCACACACAAGGGCTGTTACACTTCCCTCTATCACTTCCCTCCATCAACCTGGGATACTACAGCCATCCACTGGGAATCCTCATCTGGATTCAGCAGTGGTATCGTTCTACACATTTTTATACCAGTATCATACTTGGCTACATGTTTTTATGACTGCTTTTGATACCGCTTGGTATTACTCGCAACATTTTTACAGTTTATGTAGCTACATCGATTTTATCTCCAGTGCAATATTCATTTTGTTACCTACTTGAAGACTATAAAAGTTTTAATGCTATTCCCATCGAGCACTGCCTTTGTGTGTTTTTTTGTATCCTGCTATTCATTTTTCCAGTTGTTGGTGGCTGCACTGGGAATCGGGAATAGCTGGATCTGTATGTGCGTTATAATTAATCAAAATTAGTCGATTAATCGATTAAAAAAACGATTAATCGAACACAAAAATTTTGATCAGTAACAGCCCTAGAATAAACTCATAAAATCTTTAAAATTGCATCATCATGTGACAAGTGCAACCATAGATAAATATATTCACACTAAAATTCCATAAAATAAAATAATAAAAAAATAAAAAATAAAGATTGTCAAAATAACGCAGTGCAGATAATGTCTAAAATAAAAATAACATTTGGATATCAAGTTTGAGGTTTTTTTTTTTTCAATTTCCTTATTATTTACAGTACATGTATATTCACCAATATTAAATGTTATATTGTAATTAAATGTTACATGTTATACACAATAATAATTGACACTCTCTGTAGGGCATCCACCCTGCATTTGTTACCACAATATGAAAGAGGCTTTTAGAATCTAAATGCTATTAAATGCATTTTTTTTTTTTTTACTTATTTGCAGAATTTTCTATCACATGTGTCCATCAATTGAAATACAGAACAACTTATTAAATTAGAGCTGGCCATGCATTATACAATTTTTAATTGGATTTACCAAAACCATGTAATGTGAGGTCAAACCTAAACACATGCAATTTGAATGCGAGCAGGCAGACCCTTGTACTACATAGTTGAAATTGAATCTAAAAAAATTAAATAAGAAAATAAACGACTGCAGGATCAAGTCTTGCTTTGAATGGTTCCCATCAACAGATATCCTACACCAGGGGTTAGCAACCTATGGGCTTCACCTGGCCCGTCTCTGCTAAATGTCCGGCATGCACAGCTAAATGTCTGGTCTGTCAGTACACGTGATAAAATTCACGTGCACCCCGCCTCGCAGACATTTTAACTATGACTTTCTTGGGATAAGAACCGATGTGGCTAAGAAGCTACTCGCCTATTATAAAAAAAGGAGCCGGAGGGGATCTCCCCTGCTGCCATCTTCTGCGGCTTGCCCAGGCTCCCTCGTCCCACCGGGAGGCCCTAGCCACCAGCCGCCACGTTGGTCAAGGACCCGAACAAAGCCGGCAGTAATCTGGTCTCGGATCTAGTAACCCGAAAGCAATGTCATCGCGTCCGGTTTACAGAAGACTTAAAGGGTCACTAAAGGAATTTTTTTTTTTTTTTAGCTAAATAGCTTC